>ML297015.1:8345-34762 GCA_005239495.1 Nicotiana undulata | reverse complement strand
CCGCCCCCCCCCCCCTCCCCCCCTCTCTCTCTCTCTTGGGTAGGGAGTGATTTGGTACTTGTTGGAAAATGCAGTTCCCATTTGGAAATTGTTGAGTATTTCGATTTCCGTGTTATTGATTGAATATACCTTCTTTTATTTTGCTGAAAACCTTTTGAATTCCTGAATAAAGAAAGATAGAACAGACTAGTTACAAAAAAATACACTTGTGCCATCAGGTTGCAGACTCAGTCAAACGATCTACTCTGTTTATCCTCCTGGAAAATTTGTGATATATCAGATATGGCGTGCTTGCTAAAAGTAGCTGTGGTATATAACAGCCCAATTGATTTTCGGCTCATAAGGATCTTATACTCCTACTACCTTTCCTTCTTTACCACTTTCTGATGTATAAAAATAACTCCAAAAGTAGGCTTGACAGCTGAACATCTTAGCATGGACTCTGACTCATCAGTCTTGAGAACCTATATGAAAAGCTATGCATCATGACTGTATTTAATCGATCGGTGCTGGAAACTTGCGAGTTGCATGCTTCCTAGATGATGGAGTAAATTCGTCAGCGGGTGCTTTTCTCTTATATATAATTTTTCTACCTTTCTGATGGAGAAACAACTATTGGGGAACTTATCAAGCAGAATTCTAATATCCCAACCCTCTCTTTCAATTGACAGTGGGTGGCCACACATCTTGGTAATGTCAGCCAGTTGCTAAAGTATGTTTGGTTATTTTTTACGACCTTAACTCTATGTAAATAGTCATAGATGTGAGTTTTTATTGCGCATTTTATTTATTTATTTATTTTATTTTTTGTATATGATAGAATTGCCTTGATAATGACTATTTGTGGACAAGAAAGAAAAAATCATCTGTTTCAGATAGTATTGCTTAATTTTGGCACGATACCTTTATTGCATCTTGATTACACAATACATCTAGTTCTGAAGGTTTCCTAAAGTAACGATTTATTGAAAATGCAGGTCAAGAAAGAGATTGAGCAATGCTATGAATTAATACACAGGCTTGGACGGGGTGCCGTGTATTTGGGATCTTCAAGGATGGGTCCTGAACATCCACACTACATAAAAACCTTCGAATTAGGGAGCAAGGTTAGTGAACTTTATCCAAATTTTAGGGGTCAAGAAATAGAAAGGAATGAAAACGTAGGAGAAATAATGGAAAATGGCGAGCTTGTATCTAAAGATAATACTATTTTGAGAAGAATGTGCGAGCTTTACTATTTTATAGTTCATGAAGATTCCTTCATCGGCTGAGCTTTTTCTAAATACTACTTGTTCGACAGATTGCGGCCCTCTTAGATTGTACGACATGGTCGGGTGCTGGGCCAGGCTTAATGGATGCTGCAACGCAAGGTGCCCTACAAGCAGGGAAGCGTGTTGGTGGGTTCAAGATAGGTAGAGAAGCCGGGGAATGGACGGCTTCAAATTTTCATCCCTACTTGCCATCAGAGAGTTATCTTACATGCAGGTAATTAAGGACACGTTGTAAAGTCAAAGGAACCACAGCTGGGCAATTCTCAATAGGCGCTTCCCTATAAAGGGCAGCCTTGTGCACAAACATCCCTTCGTTCATGTAGGGTCCGGTGAAGGGCCACACCCCAAGGGGTGTGATGTAGAACGCAAGCATTAACGTACCCTAACACAAGCATTAGTGGCGGCTTCCACGGCTCGAACCCGTAATTTATAGGTCACACGAAGACAACTTTACTGATACTCCAAGGCTCCCCTTCCCCTGGAGGCTTCCTACTGTAGCATAAATGCATGATTTTTCTTATGTTCAATTAGTTCTTGAATTCATCAATCGTATTGTACGTAGGTTTTTCTCTGCGAGGAAACATGGGTTGGTGGATGCTGTTGTGAGATGTAAAAGCTCTGAGAGGACAGCTTTTGTCGCCCTTCCTGGTGGAATTGGTACCCTTGACGAGATTTTTGAGATTATGGCTTTGATTCAACTCGAACGAATTGGGTCTCAACTTCCTGTTCCTTTTCTTCTAATGAACTATGACTCATTTTATTCCAATTTGCTGGAGTTCCTCAATGATTGCGAGAAGTGGGGCACTGTCTCGAAGAACGAGGTTGCATCATTGTGGAAAGTTTGTAACAACAACTCAGAAGCTTTGGCTTACTTGACAGAATTTTATGGTCTTTCTCCTGTCGAGACTGGTAGAAAAGATTCTGAATCAGCAGAATGTAGAAGTTTACCTTGACAGTTTTCATCCATCAGCTATGGAGAAAAGTTCAAGATTATGTTTTATCAGCAATTTCTATTTGTTATTCTACTCTAAGAAGGAGTTGTCATTTTCTTGGTGATGTCATGAAAATGTGTGGTTTGAACAAAACTTTCTTAGTTGTGACTTGCTTTTTTTGAGACTAATGTTAAACCAAAGTGCAGAGTGTTACTTTCTTCCCAATCTCCAAAGATTTTAGTGGGAAACTCAGTTCAAGTTATCATCACATAAAAACACTAGAGGTTGTTTGGTTCATGAGAGGTTGATTATTTAGTGTAAATACATTTTTTGTTGGATATTTGATTCATTGTATTAAAATGTTAGTTAAACCTTGTGTTTTAATTTTAATCACATAAAATAATAATATGAATTACTGGATTAAACTTGAGGTTTTAAATTTTTACACCTGTAGAGTGAAGATTTTTACATATTAAGTTAGTTAAGAGTCCGGTATACATAATACCAAAAATAAAATATTAATTAAGAAATGAAATCCTAAGATATCCAGTATCATCAAATAAAAACCATATGATATATACATGCATTCATTCATTTTAGTAGTGATTGAAGATGCCGTCAAAGGGTCGAAAAAAAATCTTCCACTGTGAGAAAACTTATATTAATGTAAATTATTGGATGCGGGAACTTTGTTTATTTAATGCAATAAATATACCAAGAAAGGAAAACATTTCAGAAAATTCTTCTTAACATTCTGTACCCTTGATATAAATGAAATTCTCCAAAGATTTATAGTTTAACATTTAATAATTCTATTTTCCGGTACACCCCAAATTAGTTGTAAAAAAATAAAGACAATTGTCCAAGTCCTCTTGTTTGATGAACGTAATCTAATACAGGACAAGTTTTAGAACTTTAGGGTGTGTTTGGTATTAGAAATTACTGATTTTTTTATGTTTGGTTGACTTAAATGTTATGAAAAATATTTTCCTAATAAACTTATTTTCCAACAATTGAAATAAAATAATTTCCCTACTCCTATTTCCACACTCTAATCTACATCGGGCCTCCAGACCCCGACCTACCAGCTTGCACCTCGGTCTCACCCTGCCCACCGACACCCCTTGTCCACTCTCCAACCTCATGCCCCGGTCCACCTCTCCCTCTCAAGCAACCCCATCCCCCCCCCCCACCCCCCACCCCAACCACCAACTCACCCTCGGCCCTCGTTTCCCCTCCTCGTCCTATCCCTTCCCTCCACCCCAAGCCATCAACTCCCGCCACTCATTTCCTCCCGATCCAACTTTGCTACCGAAATACGAAGGTAGATGGCCGACTAGTGTTAGGTGTCAGGGTAGGGTTTGGGATCAAAGTCAGTGTACGGGGTTTGGGGCGAGGTGTCGAGGTCTAAGGTCTAAGGTCCAGGTTCTGTAGTATTTACCTAAATTATATTAAAATGCTTTGGGGGCAATATTTTTTCCTCTCTTATCAAACAACAGAGAATAAGTAAGAGAACTACTTATTCTTCAGGAAAATAGTTTCCGTGGAAAACATTTTCTATCATACCAAATACACCATTAGACGTACTATATGTTTTAATATTCGAGATTATATGTGCTTCTAAGAATAATTAAAGACAAAATTAAAGAATAATGCACTCCATAAGTTAACCTTGTACTATGTTAGCCCAGTTATAAGAATATGTAGCCAAATATCAATAAGATCTTTTCTTTTGTCATTCCCTCTAACTATGACAACCTTATCTTTTTTGGCCACCTACCTACCCCTATGGTAGCTCTCTCCTTTTATTTTCATCCATAATTAATTAATACAAAAGAATTATATGCAAACAAAAGTGAAAACGAACCAGTTCCCCATTTTTAGTGTAACCATTGATCGAGACTCACTCATTCCTTCTCCCATAACCAATACTTCTCCAAATTATTTTTTTTTCGTTTTATAATTTTGTATATCTTCGGGCGTAAAATATCCATGAGTTTTTTTCCCCTCAAGTTTACACATACCTATTAATGCTACAAAACGCAAAAAAACAGACGCGAGAAACCTAAAATCACATCTCCTTTAACGCTAATCTTGTTAAATTTCGAATATGATTTTGTAAAAAATTTGAAGTGGGTATTGTTTGAACTTATTATGAATAGTCTAAGTAGGTTGTATACAAAGTTTGAAGTTATTTGTTGGAGATTTGGACTAGTTTTATACAAGAATTGTAAGTGAAAATCGTACAAAAAGTTCGTCAAAGATGTTTATACAGTTTTATACAATGTTATACACTTTTATACAAAGAGATACATTATATATATAGTTGTATAAGTTTATAAAAGTGTATAAAGATGTATAATCACAATAGTGAAAATATTCGTGATACACTATGTATATATGTGTATAAGAAGAATGAGAAGAAGAAGAAGTTCACCAAATACCTGTAAATAATGTATCAACATTGTATACAATAGTGTATAAGAGGTGTTTATACACTATTATACAAATATCCTATCAATGGGGCTTCACAGGTTGTTCTTCTTCCTTGGGCATCCTCTGAAATTTAACTCAAATCTAGTTTAAATCTACTTCAAATCACTTGAAATTTAAGTTTTGAACTCATTTTGATGATTCCAATGAATTGGGACAACAATCATTCCAAACGACTAACAAATCGGAAAACCCAATTTCAGAAATCGGATCTTTGAACCACCTTTAATGGTGACTTTTATTTTTCAAATTTTTAGTTAACCATTGGGATCAAAATTACATGTGGAATGAGGATAAGGCCGAGACAATGCTGACACTTTCTTTCTAGTTTGATGATCCAACAACCTAATAAGTGAACCATTTTAGTGCATGACAATAAACATATTTCTCCCAATTCCAATGGAGGAAGTGATCTTCGTATAACTCCAAATCTCGTGCAAATTGATTTTTTTCTTTGTCAAAATGGTGATGACCAGCTTTGAATCTGGAAGAAGAATTGAAGGAGAATAACAATGGTAGAAAAATTTTGGGGTGCAAAAGCGTGACACGGTAAGAAGAAGAACGGAAAAAAAAAAAGGGTGGGCTAACTGGTGAAAAGTAATTTTTCAGGTTATGTACAACTCGAGTTACACTGGATAAAGGCTTCAAACATGGACCATTTTTTGATGAATTGTTGAACCAAGTGACAAGGGGCGTAATTCTCCCATAATTAAACGGTTACATCACTTATTGTCAAAATATAACTAAAATATATAAGTCCCAGCAATATGCTTTACCTTACATCCTTTTTTTTTTTTTTGTTTCCTCGTATCATACTTCAAAGACAAATAATCCTGCAATATATTTTCTTGCCCTCATAATTAGCATGTGAACAAACTAACCCCTAAGTAAAAGGATTATTTGAAAGTTAAATCTCCCGTGTATAAGTAAGTAAATCTCTTTATATCGGTAGGCTTAGAGAATTTTGAAAGTTTCACCATTTAACTACTAATCAAGTCTAGTAATTCTTTATTTCTCCTTCACAGACAAGTAACTAAGAAGATTAACAAGACTGTCCGTAAATGATACTGTTAAATCAAGTTAGATCTACATCAACAAATAACTCTCTATATTAAGTCTGATAAGTAACCTAATAAATAAAGCAATAAACTTGTTTAAGTTGTAATGTAAAAATTCTTTAGGCTGTCACTGTATATGACTTAACAATAACGAATAATGGGTTTAGTGTGCCTAGTTACATAGTATTGCAATTGCTTATATGACCATCTCTATGTCCATAAAAGGCAGGCGGCAGCGGCCCAGGCCTGGAATAAGGCGCCAAGGGCGGCGGAGGCGGAGGCGGTTGTAGGCCGTGATATCCGCCGTGCCGGGGCAGAGCAAACCTGGGGTGATTGAAACTACGAAATGGTCCTTGACTAAAAGGTCCTTTTTCGGGTGGTTTTGGAGGTTGTGAAGGAAGAAACAAGTTGCTGGAACATTGACCAAATTGAATCCATTCTAATTCTGCAGATTTTCCTGATTTAGCAAGATTTCTCATTAATAAAGCTGGATCCACCATCCCTGATACTTCAACCTTTCCATCTTCTTTCAATTTGAATTGACGCACTCCTGCATTTTAAAAATCAAAATTATGATGAGCCTCTCAAGAAACTAGCCCAACATATTGAACTCTACCATACCCTACCCTTTGTGCTACTCAATACTCTGTTGACTGCCTTTTGCCAACCAACAGAACGAACTTTAACTTTAATTACACAAACCTGCAGAATATTTTTTACAAAAGAATCAAATAAAGTTTACAAATCAATCATATTGAGAGGCGGATGCAACAGGTTCAACTAAATGTATATTTATAGATGCATACACTAAAATAAATATTAATTATCATAATCGGAATATAAGTGGTTAGAACATAAAAATTGAACGTGTTTAGATTCTGATCAATATGTCACAATATTAGAATAAAAGAGGGGAAAAAGAAGATTAACCATGAAAGCAAGATTGGCTTCATTGGGACGGGGAAGAGGAGCTGGTTGAAAGCATTCACTTAACATTCGAATGAGCTTTTTCAATGGCTTCATCAAGGCAGTGAAACTCTTGCCTTACGCAACCAAATATTTAAGGCCCAAAAATATAACGTATTACTATATCATTATATACTATATGTAATTTATATTTATACAATTATTGATAAAATATTTTAAATTTTAATATTTGTTTAACATTTGCTTGGATTGAATAAGTTAATAAAACAAAACTTTTCTCTCCCTAACTTAAATAATATATGTATCTTCTCATCCGTAAGCAAGTTCTTTTGTGTCTCATTTTTTTTAACTAAGAAATCCAGAGACATGTATCATAAGGTTCAAAACATGATCCATAATAGGCTCAATCATTTTATCAAATCATTTAATGCTATATTTTTTTATAGGGAGTTCAATACCAAATAACTTACGCCTAACCCCCATATTATACGTTGTTCTCTCACCACTTTTTTTTGTCTCAATATTATATGGATTTTATGAAAAAAATTCAGGATCTTTTAATATATTTTAATTTTAAGCCACCAGTTCCGTTGAGCCGCCCTCATTAATGATCAATAATTATTTATAGACCACTGCAAATGAACGTGTTATTCAACCAGCTTTATTCATATTTGATAACCAAATAACACATTCACTGATGTCTTATCTAAATTGAGACTCTATAAAATTTGATTGAGAATAATAAAGGGGTGGACATATGGCTTGATTAGGAGACTAGTAAAGATTTAATTTAGGTCCCCAAATTTTTTTAATAATGGATTTTATGATTTTATTTCAAGTTAGACAATATTAAACTTTGCAAAAAAAAAATTCCTTGGACAAAAAGAGCGAAAGAAAGACTATCTACTCTTTAATACTAAAAATATTTTAGAACTTTGAACTAAATTACTTAGATCTTCATATTAGTAACTATATTTTTACAACAATATCAAAGGTAACATATCGAAAACATGTCTTACATCCAATTTATTTAAATTACCTCTTACTAGTATAAATGATAATACTACTATATCAAGTTAAATATTTTATCATTTAAGCATGATATACTATAAATAACAAGTATGAAAAATGGCAACACTATTTTTTTTCTGCATGTGTGTGTATATATATACTAATAAAAAAATATAAGGTCTCCTATTAAATTTCGCTTTAGGCCACTAATTTTATGAGCCGCCATTGGGCTTCATAATCCTGTGTTTCTGATGTTATGCAAATTTCATACCAGTGTTAATTTTAAGAGATTGACGTATTTTCTATACTATATTAAAAGTCGAAGGTCCTTAATGAAATATCGTTAGTTCTTTTTACCTTTTAAATTAAGTTTCACACTAGGCAAAATGGTCATTTTATTATTTTCCTAATATTTAGTAATATACATTAATTATTTTTCCTAATATTTTAGGAATTCAAAATCAACTAAATTTTGTGTAATTATGAACCTTCCTTGCTTTAAAAAACAACACAAGGAACACAAGGACAATAAAATAAAATAGGAATATAATAGCTTAATGAAATACAGTGTCCATGCTCCATGTGTTTTCTTCATTAGTATCGTTGTCTATTCAACGCAATTAGTATAATGAGACTATCATACATCTTCCGTTTATAAGGGTAATTAACATATGAAATTCTTGTGCATGAATAAATCTATATCTATATCTATACTATATTAAAATTACGAAGGCCCTTAGCGAAATATCGTTCATCTTTTTTTATCCTTTTAAATAGTTTTTACAATAGACAAAATGCCAAATTAGTTTTTATTCCGAATATTTAGGACTTTGAAATTACCTTAAAAAAATTTCTTATTGAATCTTTATATAAGACTTTTCTCGTTTTCTTATAGTCGCTCACAACAATTTCCATATAAGAAAAGTTTAGACATTCATTATTCTCATAGGGAAGTTATTCTTATAAGGAAAAACTTCTATAGATTGTAACTATTAAAAGTAAGAGGTATGTACTTATTTAAATATTTCCTAATTATTGAATGTAATTTTAAAATATTATTCAAAAATTCATTAATAGAAAAATTATTGTTCGAATAGGAATGGAGTTAAAAATTACCTAGATTTTCTAAGTTATTTTAACAACACAAAGTCCCAATGCGAAAAAAATAAAGTCTTTGAATTAACAAAATAGAAAAAGAATCTAATTCAATTCTTTTTCCAAATCTTCATGTAAGTAAAATTATTTTTTAAGTTCATAAAACTCCTAAGTTACGTAAATTTATTTTCACAAGAGTACTAGCGGTGAAAAAAAATTAGAAAATAAAGCAAATTTAGCTATAGCATAGTATTATTTGTTACTTATTTTCGGTATTAGGTAACAAAAAAAATATTTTATCATATATTCCTACATAAGTCGTCAAAAATCACAATAAAGTATATAAGAATTTTTACATGGAAGTATTCTTTATTTATTGAACTAGCTAAATATTTATCAATTTTAGGAACTTATATTTTCTTTTAATTTTTGTTCAAAAGCTCAAACACATTATTTAATAATAATTACTTAATTTTTGAAGATCGCATATTCACATTAAATTCTTGAGCGGATCTTATTTCAAATAGAAAATAAAATGGATAAGGAAAGATTTGATTTTGTAACAATGCTAAAAGAGGTCATGCTGATTCTCTCTTCAAAATTAATTACTATTTCCTTTTCATTAAGTATCCCGCAGAATCTTCCAAGACATATTTCCATTAATACATCCTCGCTAAAATCTCTCTCAATAAAAGTAAATATCTGGATTTTCTCCTATTAACTCTTAAATGCTTTAGATAATTTGAAGTTAATTGATTAACTTTATAACTTACCGTCGTAGCCTATAGAATGATCAAGTTTTACATCAATCATATTTTGGGTTTAAACTTAATAGGAAGACATGAAAGCAAATGAGAAGGCGTAAGACTGAAAGTTTAAACCCCTTTTTAATGAACAAAAGTAGTAAGAAGGGCAGGGAGGGGGAAGGGGGGTCAAAGACATTTTGGATGTAAAAATATATTTCCTTCTGTAATTGGTGTTTTTTAAGTTACTAGTTTCTATGTAATACCCTAGACATGAGAAAGAGAAATATTGCAAGTTAGGCCTATGTCACATGCTCCAACAACTATTTTTCTTTCATATTGGTCAAATTGTGTAACTAAAGTTTTGATTTACAAGTAAAACACAACAGAATTCGTTTCATGAATATTGAGAAAATCATGAAAGAAAGTATGTGTAATTTCAAATTACAAGTCTCACTTGTTTCAATCTTCAAAGCATATACCTTCGAGCGCGCGCGTATAAACTGACAGATTTTTTAACAACCAATAAAAACTTTTAATGAATCGGTTAACCAGCTACAGAGAGTCTAGTTTCTTTTAACATATTTGAACTCCACTGCAACCTATAAATTAAAATACGATACAAGGGTAGACAAAATCAACTCTTAAAGGCTGGTCAATCAATATAGGCATTTTGAGTTGCACTTAACACAATATGCCAATAAAACTCATAATATGGATTAGGTAACATACAATCAATGGTTCAACTAATATTATTATATTCGGCATGAAATATAGATATATAAGTATGAAAATCACATAATTTCCAAAATAATAATAATTTGGAACCCATAATTTTTTATATTGAGTTCAACAATAAGAGCATAAAGATTGAACCCGCATTGAACTTACATCCCAGATTTACATATTCATAATAGTATAATTTTCTTTCTGAAGTTTTGGCTCTACCTCTTATCGGATACACTGAGCAATAGAACTCGCAACTTCCTAAATATACATGATACTCGGAGCAGACCATCCAATGAAGTTTTGCTATACAGGTTCCAATATGTTGATTTCATTACTACCATCGCTCTGCAATCAACAATATCGACATGCATTACTTCATGGTAAAGAATGAGTTCTACTAATACAACTAACAAATAGCATCCAAACAAAATAAAACAAAAAAGATTTATAAAGCTGAGTTTACGTACATGTCATGTCAAAGAGAAAGCACGGCCACAGATGCACCTGCTCACAAAAAATTTGGATCTTCCGGAAATATTATGGCTAAATTAAAGGAGAAGAAAGTAAAAGGCAGAAGGATCTAAACGAAAGGACTATTTAAGCAAAATTAAGTTAACGATAAAGTTGCAAACTACTCCTATTCAAAATGGAACTCTTAAACACTCGTGGGAATGCCGGATTGGCATTTGTTATTCAATGTTCTTGTTCATGTGAAATTAGTACGGTATTAGAACTCTGCGTCTATTACTGTAATTTTAAATTAAAATTATATTATTTATTTGACTTCATATTCCTAAATATTAGGCAAATTATTAAATATAGATATTGATATGGATATGTATAGATACAAATTAATAGCCTGTTTGGCCATATTTTTTGTGCTAAAATACTTTTTTGTGCCAAATATACTTTTGTCTTTTACGTTTGAGAACAAATACTTTTAAAAAAATTAATTTTAAAATTTTGGTCAAAAAGACTATAACCTCGGTAACTAAAAACATCCAAGTATGCAACGAATGAGAATAAGAAATTGAATAAATATCCTCACATGATTTTGGTCAAAAAAGACTATAACCTCGGTAACTAAAAACATCCAAGTATGCAACGAATGAGAATAAGAAATTGAATAAATATCCTCACATGATTTTGGTCAAAAAAGACTATAACCTCGGTAACTAAAAACATCCAAGTATGCAACGAATGAGAATAAGAAATTGAATAAATACCCTCACATGTGATATATGGAAACAGACTTGAAATAAAATTATTACGGTAGATCACCGTCTAATATTTCCCCCCTTTCATTCTTGGGTGTTTTACAACTATATCCCTAAATTTTATAAATATTTTAGGGTATAAAAGTCGATTAATATTTCAAGAATATTTTTGTCGTTCAACATTTAACCTAAAACATTCGTGCTTTTATAATAAATATAAAAAATTAGTGTAAAGCAATACAATCAGTTCTCATGAACGTTATCCCAATTTCTGATCAGGGTATTATCTCAACACCATAAGCCTAAATTACCATGGCAAGGGGAGTTGTAACTTCGAGGAGATAATTCTTCTTGAAAATAAAACGTGACTTCTAAGAAGAAATTGGTCACAAGTCACTAGACTACTTATCCAGATTGTGTATTAATAAATAAACTTGGCTACACCAGAGCTAGAAAACCTCGATCCATAACTCTTAAAAGCAGAATAAAAGTCAATTACAATTTACAAAACTTCATAATCATGCCAACATTGACATAAGGTTGAGAGAACCACATCATTTCTTCACTATCTAACCAGAACCATGATTGTTGGGCTTGCGACGTTTTTCAAGGGACTGGCAGAAGAATGAAAAGGATTCCTTAAGCTCACTTGGTAGAGGTAGTGACAAAGGAGCAAGCACACCATATTGCCTACTTTTGACATTCGCGTGCGCAGTTAGTGCTAATGCAGGCTGCTGCTTGTTAAGACCTTCGATGATGAATGAAAAAGCCCCAAAGGTGAGACAACTTTGTAATAGCGCCTGAGGTGCACCTGAGAAGCATCGTTAACCAAGAGAGATTAATTCTCACTCCACTTTGCCAAAAGGGTTGACTAACACTTATAGTGAAAGCCAGATGTCATCCCAAATTTAATAATAGATCAATGCAATGAGGAGAGAAAAATAATAGACAAGTTAAATGTAGAAATAGAACACCTTTTAACGAGCAGCACTTCTTTAGAGCTTGACACAACTTGTGTATAATAATGAGAAACTAAATATAAAAAAAGGAAAAAATAGAGAAAACTCAAATGCTTCTATAAAGCAAATAAGGAGAATTCAAATTATAACCGAAAATTATGTGCACTTTACAACATCATAGAAATACATGAATATCAGCCAATCTAGTCATTATCATTTGCTGAGCTTAACACCATGGGCCTGAGTAAGGCAAGAAACGATCATGACATGCTGGAATAAATCTAAATATTGACAGACACAGTTGTACCCTCTTGCTCATTTTTACTTTTTCACCAACTTTCCTTCTAATTCTCTCAATCCGAACCCACTTTTCGAATATGTTTCATTATGGTGGTGAGCAAAGTGACATCCTTAATCTCCCACCTTATTTAACAACACTCGCGCCACATCTTCAATGCACAGATGCTCACCCTCTGCAACTACAGGAGCAGTTGAACACTGGTTCTAGCATCTCTTCCTAATGGAGGAGGGTGTATAAAAATGTACCATCTCAAATCCACAAGTTTTTACATCTCTTCTCTATAGATATCTATTTCCAAGGTTATTCTCCATCTGGCACCAGCAGGTACGCAAACCACCTTCCTAGTGCACTGTTGATTCATCAAGTTTATACAGAAACTGGGGGGGAGAACTACAAGTTACGAGCCAAATGCCAATCAATAGATCTTTCCTACCATGCTATATATTTCATGATATTGTAGAGTCAAAAGCATTGGAGGACCTATTTTAACAAGTGCAGTGAGATCCCTGAACATTTTCCGCAGACATAAAAATTCTCCACTTATGCAGTAAGTGTTCTTTGTAGCTCCAGATGCGTAATTGTGCTTTTATGTAACAAAGTTAAGCCCAACTCAACCAGTCTGATCTCAATTTTTTTTTTAAAAGACAAAACCTAAAAAAGGAAACAATACCACCATGAGTCCATGACATGCCCCATCCCGGGCCAACTTGTACGCATCCCGACTAATTCCACCAGGTACCTGTTACCTCCCACCACCACAAGTACTCGATAACTCTGTCCACCAAGCCTTAATCAAACGGGAAGAAATAACCTGGAATTTGAGCATGAGACCTCACGGGTCTCCACTCAAGGAATTGACAATAAAAAGAGCAGTCCATAGACCTGATAACTATGTTTTAAAGTGGGAAATGTTTGAAGTACCTGGGAAACTTAGCGCAAGACCAGTGCAACATCCAGCTACTCCAGCGTTGATAACTGTAGAAAGATGAGAAAGTCAAATGAAAATAAAAGGTGTACCCACTCTCTGTCCGTACAAAGTGTGTGCCATACCATCATCTTTTCCCCGTAATCTCTTCAGGAAACAGACAACTAAACTATGAACTCCTGACAAAACTGCAAAAGTCTAGAAAGGAGAATTGAACCAAGTCACAATTTGATAGATCAAAAGAGAGGCAGTAATATTAGCTCTACTGTAGTTTGCAAAAAATATCATCAAGCAAAGATTGTGATACCTTTGCCGAAGCTCCTGCTTCCCCAAAGGATCCTCTAAAGCCTTTCTTTTTTATCAATCCTGACCCTGAAATAGAACACCACATTGAGAAAAATTGAGTGCATCGCCAACTTATAAGGTCAAATCTTTGGCATTAAGGGAATTCCATTTATGAAATCCCCAAAAGCCATTTAATCTTACAGAAGCATTAAGAAAAGAACTTTCTCTGAAAATGCATGGTTATCAGTAGCAACACAAGAATGTTTTTGTTACAGGAAATCTCAAACTTCAAGTCGTGATGGTGGGAGAAAGATTACCGATCTGTTTTCACCAAAAGGAACCTTAAAAATTCCTAGTAGTAAATATCCATTACACATATAAATAGAAGAAATAACAAACAATCTGAAAACGAAGGGTTCTGGAGGCTCATTACACCTACAGAAATAAGAGATTTCCGTCAAAGGGTTCTCGAGGCTCATTACACCTACAGTAGGCTGTCATCAAATATAGTAAATGACTGAAGACGACAGAGAAATCAGTAGTGGGATTCAGATGAGCTGCCATCAACTGCCTCACTTATAAAATACTAGCCACACTTATAAATTATAATGCACTTTTCCCTCTGTCTCATTTAATGTGACACACTATCCTTTTAGTCTATACCAAAAAGAATGGCAAGTTATATATTTAGAAACAATTTAACTTTAAACTTCTTTATGGCCAGAAAAATGGCTATGGCATGTATTATACCACAAGTTCCAACAAATCTTTCTTTCTTTAAACTCCATGCTCAATCACACACTGTGACATAAATTGGGACGGACACAACTATAGTCCATGTAAGCACTCAACAACCATACAAGAGTGGTAAGCAGACCATTGCAACAGATCCAAAAACCATAACGTCTTAGCTACAGCACCAAACGAGGTTGATACGCACAGCGTCTAGATGAATATTTACAACTGATACCAACATAGGTTGTCAAATGCATATAATAGACAATTCCGGAGAGAACGAAGTCCCAAAAATAACAATCAGAAGTAACTCATTTCTCATATTTCACAAAATTCTAGCTGAAGTAACAAACTTACGGAAAATTGAAGACTACTGAACCATAGAAGAAAATGAGTTGACGGAAAAATGCATAGACAATTACCGTAGCCGAAAACGGAGCCCATGAAGGCGCCAGCGGCAGAGTCACCGGCGAACCTAAGGAGGCAGACGACAGGACTAGATGGAATCGTGGCGGTTAGCGCGTCAGAAGTGAATTCAGGATTCGGGCCGGATTTGGAGTTCGTAACCTGATTTGTTATGTCGGTATCGGATTCGGAGTTCGGAGGGTTCGCCGGCGTCGCCATAGCAAATATACAAATATGATAAACCCTAAGTTTGGTCAATCTAAAGTTCTATAGATATTTCTGTGGATTTCATATCAGATATTCTGCCAAATTGCGTTATCAAAACAGAGTGTCACCACTATAACGACACCGTTTAACTTCATAATTCCCAACCCCCTATGAGATGCAGTGGTTGGATGTAAATAAAATGTAAAGATATATTATTATAATAAAATTTTTAAAAAGACTAGATAAAACAATTTTGCAGTAAATTAAAAGGATAATGAGCTTAGTGTACTCTTTCAATGATCAATTAGGCAATATATTTTTATATTCATGCTATCTGAATCACTTTGTGTGTATCTCGATTAATTTTACAGATTACTTCTCACTCATTTAGATATCGAATAAATTTATCTATCAAAACCTAAGGTCCTAGACACATGAAGAGAAATCAAATAGGCAATCGTAAATTGTCTTCTATAATCTGCAATGAGCAAGACATTTATATCTGAAGAATAGCTTATAGCAAAGCTTTCATTTTCTGAAAAAGAAATTAGTCCATGTTTAATACAATCCACGAAATTAATACATTAAAATTTTTGATTAAGTAATGAGTTTTTTTAATTATAAAAATTGTGGCAATATTTTAAAGCCTCTTATTGACAAGTGTCTTAAACAAAATTTACCAAAAAAAAAAGTGTCTTAAACAAAATCATGTGGCGGCCATTCTAGAAGCTATGAGAAATATGACAAAATGCTTTTGAAAAGTGGCAATTGCTTTGCGAGGTTCTTTTCCCTCAGCATGTTAAATCCATGCACATGTGCCTATAAATAGGCTCTCAATTGGACAAGAAAATCATCATTAGCAAGACAAAGAAATCCTTCTACTTCTTTTAAATAGTTGAGTTTGTAAAATTTAATTTTGTTGATTCATGTGTCCTCTAAATAAATAGAGTTGTGCTTGTTTAATCCTGGGAAAATATTTTACATTGCTGAAATAGTTTCTTAGGACAGTGCTTGATGTGCGGCTATAATTTCATATTTTAGTACATTATTTACCTTACATTTTAGGCATTTTAATGCTAAACTATATTTTATTTGCGCGTAATGGAGTCTATTTTATGTGTAGGTACATTGGAGATGGAATTAGAGCAAAAGGAATATTTAAAATATAAAGCGTGCTCGAAAACAGGAAAGAAGAAAGAAAGAAGTGAGCAACGGAAAAATGAGGAAGCTGGCGAAGCGAGCTATTGAGCTCGCGTTAGAGCTGGCAAGGCAAGCCTCTGAGCTCGCGTGGGAGAAGGCGACGCGAGGGGTAAGACGAGGTTGAGCTCGCGCGGAGGCAGGCGCCGCAGAGTCTAAGGCGCGATTCATTTCGCGTTTACCTCACGAGGCACAGTCTGAGGCGAGCCTGATCCATATTTTGAAGGTTGATTTCATCTCCTAGTTTGACTTGGACTTGAGTTATGTCATTTAGGTCTTTTCCTACACCTATAAATGAACACCACTTTTAAAGGAGTTTTGCGACCGGAAGCAAGAATAGCTCGTGGAACACCCGTTGGGAGATATAATCATCGATTTCTACCTTCCTTCATCTTTACTTTGTAATTTATTTATGCAAAATATTTGGGATATTGTTACTATGAGTATGAGTAGCTAAACTTCTAATCTAGGGTTTTGATGGAACCTATTGAAGAATGATTTTCCTATTACGTTAATGTAGATTTGTCGTTATTTTTCTCTATTTGTTCAACTACGTTTATATTGTGGTTGGTTGAAGAGCTCTCAATCGACTGTGCTTATTTAGTGTGTATTACTCGAAAAAGAGTGCATATTTAGGTAGTTGTTGAACAACATCACTCCTAACGTATATGAGGGATCAATATGGAAGGTTTAAAAGTGGGATTAAGGCTGTCCAACAGACAAGCCGTCCCGGCCTGGCCCACTTAATTCCAAATGAGGTGGGACCATGTTAAACGTGACACGGGATGGGGAAGGATAGCCATTTCGTCCTGTTTGGCCCGTCCCGTTCCGTCCCGTCCCGCCTGTCCCACGTCCTTTTTTTTTAATTGTAGTCGTTGGAAAACGACTTCAATTGCAACCCCCCCCCCCCAAACACACCCCTAAATTTATTCAATTATACTTTGGCGCTATTTTCTACTATAAATACCCTCCCCCCCCCCCCCCCCCCCTCCAAATCATTCTTCATTTTTTCCTAAAAAATCAATCATTCTCTCTCAAATCTCTTGCATTTTATCTATATTATTCTCTCATTTTTCTCACTATCAACTACCAAGTGATAAATTTCAAGTATTTGGGCAAATTTTTGGAGCAACTTTCAAGCTTCAAATTAATTCGTCAACTATTTGGAGTAATATTTTTGGCAATTTCTTCAATTTTCAATATTTAATCACGGTGCACTCGTTTTATCTCCTAATTTTAATGTATAATTTTTGCATATCATTTTACTGGTTAATTTTTATGTTTACTTTACGTGTTCTATTTTCGTCTTTCATTTGTGTGTTTAATTTTTGTGTTAACTTTTTAAATTTAATTTTATATTTAAATTATGGCACCTAAAAATGTATTTAGCTTTAAAAAAACTAGTAAAAAAAGAAGGTGAAAGTAGTAGTAATCCTGATCATAATCCTAATCCTACCCCTTCTCCTAGAATTAGAAAACATATAGATGAAATGACTCATGTTGATGAAACTTCATTTTTCCAATCCCCCGCATATTATAATATTAATTTCGGAGAACAACTAGATCATGAAACTTTACAAAGACAATTTGGCAATGATATTTTTGTTGAGGACGAAGAAAACGAGGATGAAGAAAATGAGGAAGAAAAATTAGAAGAAACACCCACTAGTCCCGCAACACAAGCTCTAATTCAGACTCAATCTCGGTCTACAGCTTTATCCCATGTACCTCCTGTAAGGGGTAAGCCTAAGGGTGAACGTCCCAAAATATCACTTGTATGAAATTTTTTTAAACATGATAAAGCCAATCAACGTGCTACATGTGGAATATGTAAGCAAAACTTTGCGCATACCAAAAGTGGTGGGACATGGGGTTTAACTAGGCACTTAGGTAGGGAGCACAAAGTTTTATGGATACAAGCTAAAATAGAAGTCGGACTAATAGCGGATCCTAGCATAGGTACTAGCACTCCTAGTGGATGTAGCGGGGGTTCTAATTTTTTACAACAACAGCTTGATCCTGCTTCTGGTACTATTTTACGCCCCAATAACAAAGATAGAGATCGTGAAAACTTAGCAAAAATGGTGGTTGTATGTGGCTTACTTTTTACTTTTTCTTCTCACCCTACTTTTGTGCATTATATACAAGAAACTTATAATCCTGCTTTTCAAGGTTTTCCTAAGACCACGGTTAGAAATGATGTTTTCAAATTTCAAACCGAATATCTTCAGTATATTCATTATATTTTTTTCACTTGAATTGTAAAGTGTCTATCACATCTGATATAGGTCGTAGTCCTAATGGTTGTGATTATTTAACTGTTACATGTCATTGGGTTGATCAACACTGGACATACAAAAACATATTATTGGTTATAAATTTATTGATTCAAAACACACTGGAGCATATATTGCAACTATTGTTCTACAAATACTTTATTTTTATGGATTCATAGATAAAGTTTTAACTATCACCTTAGATAATGCTTCTGCTAACACAACTGCAACAACTAGATTAAGAACTAGACTTTGTCCAATTAATCCAGCAATTTTTCATGTTAGATGTGCATGCCATATTTTTAACTTGGTTGTAAAAGATGGTATTGATTTATTTTTTGATGCTTGTAGTAAAGTACAACATGCTTGCGGCTATATTTTTCGTGCTAATAAAGCGAGTAGAATTCGTGAATTTGCTCAACAATGGGTTAGTGCTAACCTTCCATATAGAAAAGTATCAAAAGATGTTTGTACTAGGTGGAATTCTACTTATGAAATGCTTAAAGTTACTTATGATTATTGGGTGCCTATACAAAAGGTATTTAATATGCATAATGGTATCCCCGCATATCAAATTGTTGATTCTGATTGGGATCATATCAAAGAGCTTACTAAATTTTTTGAATTTTTTTATTATGCTACAAAATAATTTTCTGATATATATTATCTTACTGTTACACAAATATTATGATATATTTGTGAAATTTCTGTTGTATTTGGTAAGTATAAAACTAATCCAACTTATGCACCAACCATTAATGAAATGATTGCAAAATTTTAAAAAGTATTTTTTTCCTATTCCCCAAGTTTATTTAATTTCTACTATACTTAACCAATCTTTAAAATTAAGAGGTGCAAAGGGACTTGTTCGTAAAATTTATGAGAATTTAGCAATTAAAGAAAATGAACAACCATCTCTCGAAGACTGTTGTGCTAACATATATTCTTATGCTAGATCAATGTTTGATAAATATAAATCTATGAAAACAACATGTGGTGAAACTGCTTCTTCTACTTCTAAGTCTAGAGTAGAAGTTATATGGGAAGATATGTATGATATAACAGGTTTTGATTACTCTATTGATGATGAACTTGATTCTTATCTTAATCAAGGATTAGAAAGTATTAAAGACGAAGAAGGTAATGAATAACTTTTGGCATGGTGGAGGGAGCGTGGCAAGGATTTTCCAATACTTTCAATAATGGCTCGAGATATCCTGGCTATTCAAGCATCATCAGTAGCATCGGAGAGTTCTTTTAGTGCGGCAAGGTTTCAAATCAGAGATCATATACATTCATTAGCGGAGGACAACCTAGAGATTTCCGTATTATTCATAGATTGGATTAATTCCGAAAGAAGAAATCTTGGTTTTGAAAAATTAACCACTAGGGAAGAAGAAGAATACAATGAGATACTTAGCACTGGGAGCAATGACGGCATGGAACTCATGGAACATCAATCAACATTTCCAATTCTAGAACAATGTCTGAGAAAAATTATAGATAAGTTACAACGAAGTTATATAGGAGCTTACAAATATTAGTATTATAATTTGTAATTGGCTAATAAGAGGCCTAGTTCAAACAGAACCCTTCCTAGAAGGTGGCTGCGTAGATTAGGTGCTCTTCAAAAGAGTTATATTTGTATGTGAGATTTGAAAGTTCTATTAATAAAATAAAAGGCTCTAAGCGTTGATTTTTTTTTATGAATTGTCTTATACTCTTACTTAGTTACTTAATGGCTTTAAATTATATTAAATAAATTATAATTCTATTATAAATTTATAATTACTAGAATATTTCATTATAAGTCTTTTGTTTAATATTTTATAATTCTTTACTTGGTTTTCTAATTTTGGTTTAACTTTTAAGTTTATTAAATAAGTCAAAAAACTAGTCCTTGCAAACTTTAAAAACATAGTCATTTTCAAAAAAATAGTCGTTGCCAAACTTAATGCTTAAATAATTTTTTTAAACGACACTTAAGGCCCGCGAACCCGTCCCGTCCAGTCCCGTTCTGTCTCATCCCATCTCGTTTGTTAGCGGGACGGGATGCGCCTACCATTTTGTCCCATACCGTTTCCTCCCGGCCCGTCCCGCCACCGTCCCAGCTAAATATCGTTCCGTCCTATCCTGTTGGACAACTGTAGGTGGGATTAGGAATAATGAAACCTTGGTGCGATCCGAGTGAGCCGTAACTTAGTGCCAGCTAGTGTAATTTGGAAGAACATGTCTAGTAAATTGTGATAGTTACTCGGGAGAGAATTACGACAGTCAGTGAGCTCATGATCGGTAGAGAAAACTTAGGCGAATTTATAGTAAACGTAGTGAAAAGGATTCCGACAATAGGGGAAATCAGAACCTTAGACCATTCCAATTCTTGTCTACAACATGTTCGTAGTTAGCTACTAATTACTGCATTTGCATTACGTGATATTTAGTTAGTACGCATCCAATTTATTATTTAAATATTTTTGAATATTGATTGAGTGAATTTGTGCGAGTCTAGTAGTTGTGCTTAATAAGTTAATTTCTTATGTGATTCGACTCCGGACTTGTTAACCGAAATATATTTGCAGCGACCGCTTAGTCCTTTTTATAAGGCATAGTTGGGCATGATCAAATTTTTGCGCCGTTGACGGGGGATTTAACGGTGTTATTAATTGCAACTAAAAGAAGTGCTAGAATTCTTAGTGTAGTCAATTTTCTTCATTTTAAACTAAATACATTGAAATTCTAACGTTTGTAGTCTTGGGTGTTACAGGTGCATGCCTAACTCCTAAAGTGTCCTGGCTTTCCACACTTGTGACATAGATCATAGTTTCTAGGCTTGCTCGAACTACCTCTTTTTGGTATGCCACCATTCCTTTGAATCATCTTTTGGAATCTTTGAGTGAGATACTCCATGTCGGATTCATCACCACTTGAATCCTTGTTGGCAGCCTTGAGAACCAGGTTCTTCTCCTTCTTGGGATCTCTTCTTTCGATATCATTCTTTCTTTTCATCTCATAAGTTTTGAGATTTCCAATAAGCTCGTCAATAGTCAGCTTCTGCAAGTCTTTGGCTTCAGTGATAGCATTAACCTTGCTCTCCCAGGAACCTGGTAGAACACTAAGTATCTTCCGGACTAGCTTGTTGGTTGGAATGATTTCACCAAGTGAATGAAGCTCATTGATTATGGAGGTGAAGCGGGTATGCATCTCTTGAATGGACTCATCCTCTTTCATTTTAAAGAGTTCATACTCAGTTGTCAGCATATCTATTTTGGATTGCTTTACCTGAGTAGTCCCTTCGTGAGCCGTTTGAAGAGCTTCCCAGATTTCCTTGGCAGATTCACATGCCGAGATGCGATTATACTCGTCTGGTCCAATACCACACACAAGAATCTTCTTCGCCTTGAAGTTCTTCTCAACAGCTTTTCGGTCATCACCATTTTATTCTTTTCTTGTCTTTGGAACAGTGTTTGTTCCCTCCCCAACAGCCTTCATAGGACAAAGGGACCATCACAAATCACGTCCCAAAGCTCGGAGTCTTCAGCCATAATAAAGTCATGCATTCTCGTTTTCCACCAATCATAGTATTGGCCGTTGAATCTTGGGGGTCTATAGGTTGATTGTCCTTCTTCAAAGTTGGGTGGAGAATCCATTAGAGATCCTTTCTAGGTGTTAACCTTTTAGAAAGAACCTGCTCTGATACCAATTGATAGAAACTAAGCGTCTACCAAACTGTATAGAGAACCCGGTTCTCTATCAGTTCCCACCGTAAGCAACAGACTGTAAAACCAAATAGTAAGGGGACCTGGTCCTCTACCGGTTCCCTAAAAAAATACACAGAGACAGTAAGTAGAAGAGACTCTGGATTTTTATGTGAAAAAATCCCAACTCAAGGGGACAAAAACCACGACCTACACTGGTAGGATTTCAACTTCACTAACTTGTAATCTCAACTATTACAAGTCACTTTGTAATGACTCTCTTACAAAGACTTCAATACACTAACTTGTAATACACTTATTACAAGCCACTTTGTTACTCACTAGTTACAAAGACTTTAACTTATGACTACACTAGTCACAACACAAACACGGATGGTTTATGATTTTGAGTTTCCTAAAACAAAAGCTTATAAGAAAGAAAGATAGGAGTTACAATGAAGAAAAAACCACAATATTACAACTCAACTAAGGACACACATATATTCGTAGTGGAACTGGTCCGTAGTGGAGTTGTCTTCTTGTTCTTGACACACTTGAGCCTTCAATGCAAGAGCAACTCTTCAATGCTTGAGAGAATGTTAGTAAATGCTCAAGTGAATAATATTGTTTTTCATCCAACAAGATATTATATCTCAAAGACATCCCAAGAATGATGTCCATACTTAGTGGGTACACTCTACAACCAATAGGAAGTGACTGCTACACTGTTTCTGCACTGTAGCGTGTACAGTTGGAGGCAGTCACTTTCTGCCACTGCTTTCCAACTGTAGAGTTGACTTGTATTTCTATCTGGAGAATGTCAAGGGATCAGGTCCCTAATCTGTTCCTTGTGAGTTCAAATGTACACTGCCCAGATTTCTTCGTGCACTGTGCAGGAAGTCATTTTCTGCCACTGCTTTCTAGCTGTAAAGTTGACTTGTACCTCTGTCAGGGGAATGTCAAGGGATCAGGTCCCTAGTCTGTTCCTTGTGAGTTCAAATGTACACTTCCCAAATTTCTTGTGAGTCTATGCTGACTGGTTGTGCTGGTTACGCATCAGGTCCTTTATCTGGTTCTTTACATAAAAGTTTGTTAGATCATCAAAATAAAATACTAACCCATCAATTTCCCCATTTTTTATGATGACAAACTTTTATAATTGATGAGCAGTTATATAATCTAACTTAACCAGATAAGAGACCAGGAACCCATATTGTTCCCCCTGACTATGTGTTTCCCTCTGGTTGCACATCAGGTCCTTTTTCTGGTTCTTTACATAAAAGTTTGTAAGATCATAAAAAAAAATACTTACCCATCAATTTCTCCCTTTTTGATGATGACAAACTTTTATAATTAATGAGCAGTTATGTAATCTAACTTAACCAGATAAGAGACCAAGACCCCATATTGTTCCCTCTGACTATGTGCTTCCCGCTGCTTCCCCCTTAGTTCCTGCCCACATTATCAACTTGCCCTTGCCCACATTATCAATTATAATCTTCCCCCTTTTGGCATCATAAAAAGGCGCAAACAAACAGAAAGCATAAAGAAGTCTAACATAGCTAACTCATGCCCCATGTGTGCACAAAACATGATAGAAAACATAAGTAAAAGGAAAACAAGCATTGTCCTTATCAAGAGAGAAGCTGATTCATGGATGATAATCTTTTTAAATTCATCAGGAGCAGTAAAGGTGGAATTCAACATGCCATCACAAAAAAAAAAGCAACCAACAACCACAAAACATCACAACATAAGACAACTGGACATTGAGAGGAGCCTAGAGGGCACTAGAAGAGGAAGGCTTGGAGGAGGAGGCAACAGGGGTTTTAAATGACAATCTCATTTACCAACACACAGATATGGTCCTCTTCAACAGTGAAGAGAGTTGCATAGAATTTCTGCACCTCATTTTCATATACCGTGGGTACAGCCCCCCTAAACAGATGATCCCATTGTTGGAACTCCACTATCTCTATAACTTGCCTCATCCCTTCTATCTCAGAGATGTCCGCGTCAAACATACGACCCCACAAGACTTTTTGAGTTCGCAATCTCTCCTTCCCAAGTCCACTGTCACTTGGTATGGCCTTAAGTGAACCGGGTCCCCCAGCAGTTTCCCTCTGTCATTTTCTCGACTTCTCAACAGACTTCCCTCTCTCTCACACTCAACAACCACCACTCTTCACAGATGATGCACCCATTTTTTTTACAGCTTCCTCAGAATCTCTACCCACAGACTTCTGGACCTTTGTAGATCTTTTCACTAAGGAACTAGGTTCCTCCACATCATCTTTATCAACCTCAACCACTGGAATGTCCTTGTCAGCCACAACTTTTCCTTGCTTCATCAACCTCTTCTTCTTTTTCTGAAGTTTTGCAACCGGGTAGAAGGTCGCTTGGAAGAAGACTTAGGAGTGACTGTTGGCTTGCAAAAAATCCCTCAGAGGTACATAAATGGGAGGAATAGACTCCAAGGGTTTAGTGTATAAGATGGTTTCCTGAGTTGTTTCTGGTGAAGGAGAATCAGGTTCTCCAGCAGGTTTTTCTTTGACTGTGTCATGAACCGGTGACTCAAAAAGAACCATAGTCCCCTCATCCCCTAAAAATGGATTTTCTTCCCCCTGAGACTCAAGAAGGGGGGAGGCTCCTTCATTCGTTAAGGAAGGGTAGGAGTGAGATGGTTTTATGGAAGGAAGGGTAATAAAGAGAGGGTAGAGGAACGGGTTCTGACAGACGCACAGACTCTGAAAAGTAGGATGGTGTGGCTGTTGAAATAATTTTGTTATATTTTGAGAAAAGCAAGAGAAAAACACATTACTACTAACCTGTGGTACAAGAACCAGGTTCCTGACCTATTTTTGTAAAATTTTCAGCTCTCTCTTGTAGTTCAACGTCGTACCTTTAGCTTCTATAATCATCATGTGTGTCTACCTGCAGCGGTATTGATGTGAGTTAGGCTTAGTTAGAAAACACTTTAGCTAACCGTACCTGAGTGTGACTCTCATAGCCAATGAAGGAGAACCAGGTCCTCAGTTAGGTTTCATCACCCCCAGTGCTATCATGTTTCTCTCAAAGTGTTCCCTACTTAGGGCTTTTGTGAAGATGTCTGCAATTTGATCTTCAGTGTAACAAAACTTCATGTAGATATGCCTCTTTTCAACATTGTCTCTGAGGAAATGATGTCTCACATCAATATGCTTTGTTCTCTTGTGTTGAACCGAGTTCTTTGCCATGTTGAGGGCACTGGTGTTGTCATATAGAAGTGGTACACTGTCAATGTACACTCCAGAATCTTCCAATTATTGTTTGATACACAACATCTGAGCACAGCAAGATGCAGTTGCAACATATTCTGCTTCGTTTGTTGAGAGAGCCACTGAGTTTTGCTTCCTTGTACCCCATGAGATTAGGCATGATCCAAGGAAATGAGCCATTCCAGAAGTGCTTTTTCTGCATTCCTTGTTCCGCAACTTGTGGAGTGCTTTGCATAGCATCTCCAACTCTTTCTTCACCTTCAGTGGAAGTAATTGGGGTACCAGATTCCTCATGTGGATTTGAGCAAGAGGTTGTATTGTCTTCACTTACTTTCCTCTGGCACATGCATCAAAAACTCTGTGCTCCTTGAACTTAGAGTTAGGCAGACCACGAACCAGGTTCCTCTGTATCAATCTATTGAAAAGAGAAAAGCTTGCATGACCCAATCTTCTATGCCACAGTTCTGCATCATTATCAACTGCCTTCAAGCAGGTCATATCACCAGCTTCCAAGGATTCAAAGTCAGCAACATAGATATTCTTGTGTCTTTTAGCGATCAAAACCACCTCACCAGTTACTAGACTAGTAACCGTGCATACTTTAGACAAGAATTCTACTTTGTTTCCTTTATCACAGATTTGAGAAACACTCAAGAGATTGTACTTCAACCCATCTACATAGTACACATTCTCAATTGA
>ML297014.1:0-42965 GCA_005239495.1 Nicotiana undulata | reverse complement strand
GCGAGGGGGGGTCTTTTTTAGATAAAAAACATTGGACCCCCCCCCCCCCCCCCCCCCCCCCCCAATTTCCGTTTTAAAAATAAATCGCTTATTTTATTTGTCCAAATTGCTTCCTTCCCCCTTAGACTAATTCGCTTAATTGAAGTTCGGTCGGGACCCACCGTTGTGGACCTCGAGGGGTGCCTAACACCTTCCCCCCCAAGGTAATTTGAGCCCTTACCCAATCTCTAGTGGTGCAAACAGGTATGCCCTAACACACCTTAATCCGTTAGGTGACGACTCTCCAAACCAATTCCTTTTCCCTACCTTCTCAAAAAGAATTGTCCCAAAATGTCGAAACCCGATTTTGCGAGAAAAAGGGGGCGCGACATACCTTAAACTGTGCAAAAATCTACTCCAACAAGCCCTTGCCTCGCGAAACGGCCTCCTAATGCCTCGAATCTAGCCACAATCAATGTGTTATGATCAACTAAAGCTATTGGAATCAATTCCATATAAAAAGGCTATGTTCTTAATCAAAATTCAAAAAGTCAACTCAAAAGTCAACTTCTGGGCCCCCGTCTCGGAATCCGATAAAAGTTACAAAATCCGAACATCCATTCAATCACGAGTCCAATCATACCAAAATTACTCAAATCTGATACAAAAATCTCGCACAAATCCCCAAAATTTGGTCAAAGGAAGTTCCCCCATTTTTCAACCCATATCACTAATTAAATGATGAAATCAAATATATAATCATGAAATTTAACCAAAACTAAGTAAGAATCACTTACCCCAGCCACTCTTTTGAAAATCTCTCCAAGAATCGCCTTCAACCAAGCTCCTAATATCAAATTGTTGAAATAAACTCAAACCTCATTTTTGAAATATTTAAAACTGCCCAGATATCCTTAATCGCGAACGCGGATAATGCTTCACGATCGTGAATCACAGCTCAACAGAGCAGTAATTTAACCTACGCGAATGCGTCAATCCCCATGCGAACGCGAAGAATTGCTTCCTCAACCTACGCGATTGCGTCCCTCTTCACGCGATTGCGATGAACAAACGCGTGACCTCATCTGCTGCTTCACTTCCTCTTCGTGAACGCATCCTAGCCCAAGCATTCACGATGCACTAACTCCTCCAGCTTACGCGATCGCAGCCCAAAACTTGTGATCGCATAGAACAAGCTTCCACTGCCCAAATTAATAGCCTAACCGATCGTGGACCTATCGATGCGATCGCGTATAAAGAAACCATACATCTGCACCAGAAAAACTTCAGCAATCACCAAGTCCAAAATTTGATCTGCTAACCACCCGAAATCCGCCCAAGGCCCTCGGAACCTCAACCAAACATACCAACAAGTCAGGAAACACGATACAAACTTAGTCGAGCCTTCAAATCACATCAAACAATACTAAAACCACGAATCGCGCATCGGTTCAAGCCTAATGAACATTTGAGCTTCTAACTTCTACATTCGATGCCGAAATCTATCAAATCACCTCCGATTGACCTCAAATTTTTCACACAAGTCATAAATGATACAACGCACCTACATAAACCTCCGAAACCAAAATTCGAGCCAAGTAATCACACAGTCAACTCTTGGTCAAACTTCTCAATTTCTAAAACTTCTAATTTTCCAACTCTCGCCATTTCAAGCCTAAATCAACTACAGACCTCCAAATCACTATCTGGACACACTCCTAAATCAAAAATCACCCAACAGAGCTATCGGAACCATTAAAGCTCCATTCAGGAGCCATTTACACACAGGTCAACATCTGGTCAACATTTTAAACTTAAGCTTCCAACATTAAGACTAAGTGCTTCAACTCATTCCGAAAAATCCCATGAAGTGAATTAACTACCCCGGCAAGTCAGATAACAAAAATTAAGCATAAAATGAGTTGTAAATGGGGGAACGGGGCTACAACACTCAAAATGACCGGTTGGGTCATACATCCTCCCCCTCTTAAACAAACATTCATCCTCGAACGAGTCTAGAAACGTACATGAAGTCTCAAATAGGCGTGGATATCTACTCTGCATCTCCCACTCGGTCTCCCATGTAGCCTCCTCAACTGGCTGACCTCTCCACTGCACCTTCACTCAAGCTATGTCTTTTGACCTCAACTTTCAAACATGCCGACCCAAAACGGCCATCGGCTTCTCATCATAAGTCAAATAACCATCCAATGAACCGTGTTGAAACCCAAAACATGAGACAGATCATCAACATACTTACGGAGTAGATAAACATGAAATAATGGATGAACACTCAACAGACTTGGAAACATGGCAAGCTTGTAAGCCACATCACCAATCCTCTTAAGCACCTCAAATGACCCAATATACTGAGGTCTTAACTTGCCCTTCTTCCCGAACCACATAACACCCTTCATGGGTGAAACCTTGAGCAGTACCTTCTCCCCAACCATGTAAGCAACATCACGACCTTCCGATCGGCATAACTCTTCTATCTAGATTGCGCCATGCAAGGCCGATCCTGAATCAATTTAACTTTGTCCATAGCATCCTGAACCAAGTCAGTACTCAATAGCCTAGCCTCACCTGACTCAAACCATCCCACCGGAGACCGACACTGTCTCCCATACAAAGCCCCATAAGGAGCCATCTGAATGATCGATTGGTAGTTGTTGTTGTAGGCAAACTCTATGAGAGGCACTAACAGATCCCAAGAACTCCAGAAATCTATGACACAAGCGCATAGCATATCCTCCAATATCCGAATAGCGCGCTCGGACTTCCCGTCCGTCTAAGGGTGAAATGATGTACTCAACTCAACCTGTGTGCCCAACTCTCATTGTTCGGCTCTCTAAAACTGTGATGTTAACTATGTGGGCCCGATTTAAAATGAAGGACGACGGCACACTGTGAAGGCAAATGTCTCGTGGATGTAGATCTCAGCCAACTGCTCCGAAGAATAAGTAGTCCCAACTGTAATGAAATGCGCAGACTTGGTCAACCATTCCACAATCAACCAAATAGCATCAAACTTCCTCAAAGTACGTGGATGTCTAACTACAAAATCCATGTTGATACGCTCCCATTTCCACTTCGGAATCTCAAGCCTCTGAAGCAATCCACCCAGTCGTTGATGCTCATACTTCACCTGCTGACAGTTTAGACACCGAGCTATAAACCCCACTATATCCTTATACATCCTCCTCCGCCAGTAGTGATTCCTCAAGTCCTGGTACATTTTAGCGGCCCCCGGATAAATGGAATACTGCGAATTGTGGGCCTTCTCAAGAATCAACTCACGTAGCCCATCTACATTAGGCACACAAATCCGACCCTGCATACTCAACACCCCATCATCCCCAATAGTAACATCCTTGGCCTCCTCGTGCTGAATTGTGGCCTTAAGGACAAGCAAATGGGGATCATCATACTGGCGCTCTCTGATGCGATCATATAAGGAAGACCAAGAAACCACACAAGCTACGACCGGGATAGGCTTCGAAACATCTAACCTCACGAACTGATTGGCCAAGGCCTGAACATCAACTGCAAGCGATCTCTCACTAACAAGAATAAATGCAAGGCTACCTATACCCACCGCCTTTCTACTCAAGGCATCGACCACCATATTAGCCTTCCGGGGATGATACAAAATAGTAATATCATAGTCCTTCAGCAGCTCCAACCACCTCTGTTGTTGAAAATTTGGATCCTTCTGTTTAAAAAATTGCGGGAGACTTCGATGATCCATAAATACCTCACAAGACACACCATAGAGATAGTGCCTCAAAATCTTCAATGCATGAACGATGGCTGCCAATGCCAAATCATGAACAGGGTAGTTCTTCTCATGGGGCTTCAACTGGCGCGAATCATAAGCAATCACTCTACCCTCTTGCATCAAGACACACCCAATACAAATCCGAGAAGCATCACAATAATATTGTATAAGAACCAGACGCTAAATGCAGAACTAGAACTAGAGTTGTGTCAAGGCAGTTTTGAGCTTCTGAAAGCTCTGCTCACACTCATCCGACCACTAGAAAGAAGTGTGAGCATGTAATTTTTACGCTAACAAAAATATTCCTACAAAACTAATAAATAGATTATTCCTATTTATTTTAATATTGTTTTATTATTTTTGGTAATTATTTGAAATTATTTGCATTGAGTTGCATTTTTTTAAATTTTTGAAGTCATGGAAAATAACAAAAAATATTTAAATCCTCATCATATAGAATTTTTAGGTTTTCTATTGAATCTAGTATCTGATTACATAATTTGATTATATTATTAGAAGAAAATTGCAAAACTTATTTATTATTTTACATTTTTAGTTTTAATGTTAAAATTAGTAATTTTTCTTTTAGTAAATTGAGATTGACTAATTATGTAAATAATACAAATAGATAGTTAGTTTAATTTTAAAAAGTAAGATAATTTAGTATTTGGTATAGGATTTAATTAAATTAATTAGATTTTTAATATTAAAATTAAACAAAAGGGGTTTTAATTAACCTTGGTCGTACTTGGCCAATCTTAACCAGTCCAACTCCCAAATACTCAGCCCAAAATTACCCAAGCCCAATAGCTAAACCGGTACAGTCTCCCGCCTAACCAAACGACACTATTTAGATATTAATCAATCCCAGTTGTTGATCTTCACAAGATCCAACGACTCAGAACCCCCCTCCATTTAAGTATATAAATGTCCTAAGAGCTCCTACCCCCCCCCCCCCCCCCCACATTTCGTCTCCCCCCTCTGTCACATCTCTCTCTCTCTAAACCTCACCCAACCCTAGCCGCCTCTCCACTCTCAACCTTGAGCCACCGCCGGAAATTGCCTACGACGGTGGCAACACCTAAAACCACCCATATCCACTCCCTTATCTCTTCCCAACGTTACCCCACTAAGCAAACCCCTAAAATAACTACCACAAAAGCAGTAGATCTATGACCAGAAACCCTAACTCCACCCTGAGTCACCGCCGGAAATCACCTACGGCAGCGGCGACGCCTTAAACCTACCCAAACGCACACCCTAGAACCCCCTCACTCTCTTGAACCTCACCATGCCAACTATTCACCCAAAAACCCCACCAAAAATCTTAGATCTAAGATCTGAAAACCCAGAAACCCTAGCACCGTCGCGGGAAATCGCCTACGGCGGCGACAGAGCCCTAAACCTACCCAAAACCTTACCCTACAACCACCACACCCCCTAGAACCCTATTCTACCCACGGATCCCAAAAATACCTCACTAAAAACCTAGATCATTGGTCTAAGTTTCTCCAAAATTCTAGATCTGCCTTTTTTCAAACCCCACCTAGCTTGCGTAATAATCCTCGTGCCAATATCTCCCATCAGGGATCTCAGATTCCAGATAGGTGTATTTGCACAAGTAGGGGTGTTCATGGTTCGGTTTGGATCGATTTTTCCCTAAAAAGAAACCAAACCAAGTAAGTCGGTTTTTAAAATGTTGGAACCAAACCAAACCAATTAAGTCGGTTTTTTAGCGATTCGGTTTTTGTCGGTTTTTCGGTTATTTATCGGGTTTTTTCTTAAAAATGAGACATACACTACCAAAAATATATTCCGGCGACCACATTTCCAACGTAACACTATCAAACCAATTGCTCATTGAGAAATATATCATTTACCATGATATATTGATGATAATTGATAAAATAGCGATGAATAATTTAAGTACTCAATTAAAAGTCGATTATTTCTAACATGAAATAATTCTTGTACTTAACAAAAGCAAACTACCAATCAAACTAGAATGTAAAGGCAAATAATTAGATTATTGTAATAGCAAAGAACTAGACTTAAAATACAAACGACTAATATGTACAATAAAAATTTAGAAACATTATATAAAAATGTACATATATATAGGTGTAATAATAAATTTAAAAAGATACTTTTATAGTCGGTTTGGTTCGGTTTTTTCGGTTATTTTTTTTTATTAAAACCAAACCTAAAATGTATCGGTTTTTTTGGTCGGTTTGGTTCGGTTTTTATGAACACCCCTAGGCACAAGGGTTTTTAACAACTAGATTCTATTTTTTTTTTCAAAACAGTGTGATATAATTTCTTTTTCCTTTTTTCTATTTTCCTTTATCTTTAATATTACGTGTTTTATTAATTTTTATGTTTATTTTTCAGTATTACAATTTTTATTTTGTTTGTTGTTATTATGTTTAAATTAATTAAGTAAAATTGCTATTATATTATTTTTATTTATTTACTATTTTTATTTGGTATTTGTTTAGAAATGGGGCTTCACTGAAGTGACCCATTCAACTTGGCTCAGAAATTGGGCATGTCTGTGATAGATATGCCCATAGCTTTGGTAAAGCTTAAGAGCCCAAGGTCTTTCTGACCAAGAGTCACATGACTCAAGCCCAGAACCAGACTGGTTCTGAGGAAATTCCAAGGCCCTGAAGGGTCAATTTTAAATATTTAATTTGCAAATCTTTCAATAAATGTTAAGAAACTTCTAGAATAGGAACAATTGTCCCAAGCTGAGTAGGAAAGGATAAGGATAGATCCCAAATATTCAGAAATTGGGCAGTTGTCCATTTTATGTGATAAAAAGGTAGTAGAAATTGGACAACTGTCCATTTTTCTGTTGGGAAAAGATGTCTTTTCCCTGATTTTTAGGGAATGTTGGCATATTTCCTTTTGTACCTGGACCCTTATCCCTTTCACTCCCTCACTCTGTAAAAACACTCACCTTTTTCGTCATTAAACACCGACCTAAACACACACATAGACCTACCTACACACACACATAGACACGAAAATACACAAATACACATACATAGAAAATTTCCCTAATCACTAAGTCTGCCTTGAGTCTTTTGCCTATTCAAAAACTTCTGGAAAACCGACCTTGGAGTTTCAGAAGAAAAAATACATTACTTTGTTGTTTTTGAAATCCTGTTGTTTTTCCTACTCTACTGGGTTTTCAAGTTTGAGTCGAGAACTTTTGGTTTCTCTACTTGGTTCATTGCTGCTGCTTTTACTCGAGTTTCTAGAGACATATTTTATCTTTGTTTTATTTTATTGCTGCTATCAAGGTACTATTCTCAACAATGTAAAAATTCAGTTTCTATCATGACTATGATTGTGCTATTTGTTAGAAATGGTATTGGTTTGAATGTAATTTTAGGTATGAGTTAGATCACTATCTTAAAAACATGTTGATTGAAGTGTATTTATGTTAGAAATTATAGACAAATCTGTGAAAAGCTTGTCCTTGTATTATTCAAGTTGTGTCATTTGCATGTTAAAAAACTTTTCTTGAAAGTTGTCCAGTATCCATTCGAATTTCATGTATTTGTTTATATTAAAGGGTCATACCTTGAAAATTTACGTATTTAGCAAAACAGTAACTAGAAAAGAATTGTAAGATTTGTTATAGACTAAGGAATCAAACTCCGTAGGTTAGCTAATAAATTGTAACAGTTTAGTTATGATTTCGTTTTTGTATGACATGTTAGTTAATACATTAGCTAATGTGGCCGTATCATTTAATAAAAAAAAATTCTACTTTTCGTAAATTTTTAGAACTCTTTGATTATGAAAAACTGTGTTTTTATAAGCAAACTGGACAATAACCATGGTACATTTTCAGGCCCAAATCAATTAGGTCCAGGGGACTGTACTCTAGGTTTTCTGCTAATAAATCAAGTTGACATCTCGATTAAAAGCATTTACTCTCTAAAAGTTTAGATCTACAAATGATTTTTAAATTCATCACTTTAATATAGTGTTAACATAAGGAACAACAATTTAGGAAGTGTCACGACCTGAAATCCCACCGTCGGGATCGTAATGACGTGTAACGTTGAACCCGCTAGACAAGCCAACGTTTCAGTTATTACAACTTATTTCCTTTATTATTTAAGTAGTTACAAGTAAAATATAGTAACAAGTAGAGATAAAGCGCGGAAGAATGAAATATATCAACTTAAGTTCATAATTTATCCAAATTCGTAATACAACTCCCAGAAAGCGGTACCATAATTTCACGGACTATCGAAGAATGCTAAAAAAAAATGGTCTAAATAATCAAATACTACTGTCTCCGAAATACAAAGGAAAGAAAGGATAAGGAAATAAGATACGAGGAGACGCCAAGGCTTGCGGACGCTTGCAGGACTACCTCAGTGTCGCATGTGGACTGAAGGATACTCCCTCGATCAATGCCCATTAGGTCTGGTACTGTAATCTGCACAACATAAAGAAGTGCAGGTGTAGCATCAGTACAACCGACCCCATGTACTGAGTAAGTGCCGAGCCTAACCTCGCGGAAGTAGTGACGAGGCTAGGACACGAAAAATAACAAATACCTATGCAGTTCTATAATATATAGCATGAATAATGACAGAAAATAAACAATTAAGTTCAAAACAGGGAAAACATGCTGGGGAGACAGGGGAAAACAACTACTGAAAAGATGGGGCAAGACCATAATTGAAATATTAAGTAGCAGCAAGAATTAACAACTCTGAACAATTAAGTAAACACAAACGGCACGGCATGTCCCCTCGTGCTAAAATGTCATAACACACGGCACGGAATGTCCCCTCGTGCATAAATATCAGTAACATGGCACGAAATGTCCGCTCGTGCATAAATAAACAACGTCATGGAATAGAATGTCCCCTCGTGCATAAATAAACGACAACATGGCACGGAATGTCCCCTCGTGCATAAACGACATAAACATGGCACGGAATGTTCCCTCATGCATAAATATCAACAACACAGCACGGAATGTCCCCTCGTGCATAAACAACACAAACATGGCACGGAATGTCCCCTCGTGCATAAATAAACATAAGCATGGAACGGAATGTAACCTCGTGCATAAATAAGCATAAAACAACAATTGACAGGAAAATCAACAATAAGAAACCTTAAACACACAAGAATAATCAACAAGAGTAATATTGTCCCGGCAAGGGACACAACTATAACCAAACCTACACAGATATATAACTTACCAACATATTCCTCAGCCGAACAATTACTCAATAGTACTCACAACTGAGAATTTCCATCAAATGAATAACTACCAAATGATATCAAATCCATAACCACAGTAAACTTCAATAAAATCACATAATTACTCATATTCGACTCACGGGCATGCTTGACCACAACATATAGGTACTCGTCACCTCACCTATACATTGGACATGGAATAAACACGTAGCAAATAAGACTCAACACCTATTCCCTCAAGCTAAGGTTAGGCCAAACACTTACCTCGACTTCCACGATCAAATCAAGCCTCTAGCACCGCTTATCCTTTTGAACCCGTCTCCAAATCAATCGTATCTAGACATAACCGACTCAATAACATCAATAAAGGCTAAACAAATCAATTCCAGTGCTTAATTATAGATTTCCCAACATTCTTCTCAAAAACTCAGAATTTGACCCCGGACCCGCTTGGTCCAAACACGAGGTTCGGACCAAAACCCGATCACCCATTCACCCACGAGCCCGAATATATAATTTGTTTCGAAATCCGACCCCAAAACGAGGTCAAATTCCCAAATAATCAAAAATCCCAAACTCTACCCAAATCCCCAAATTTCTACCATGAAAACCATAGGATTCTTAATGATAATTGATGAAAAACATTAGAAAGTTGAAGTAAATTAGCTAGTGAACACTTACCTACGAATAAGGAAGAAAATCTCTTGAGAAAATCGCCCTAGGTCCTCTATTTTTATGAAAAAGTAGAAGAAGAAACGTCTGAAGTTTGTTTTTTTTTAAATCATCATTGCTCGACTTTCGCACATGTGGTGCTTGGGTCGCACCTGCGCTATCGCAGGTGCGAGAAAGGGATCGCACCTGCGGAGATGGACAGGCCCATAGGGGGGCCGCACCTGCGGAACCGCACCTGCAGAACCGCTTCTGCGGAGAAAGGTTCGCACCTGCGAGAGGGACCGCACCTGCGTGCACAGAGGCGCACCTGTGGTCTCGCACCTGCGGCCCTAGGCTCGCAGGTGCGGGCACACTAGAACTGGTGCATTAGCAGTGTTTTCTTAAGTTCAAACACCCCGAAAACATACCTGAAAACATACCCGAAACACACTCGAGCCCTCGGGGCTCCAAACAAAATATGCACATAACCTCAAAAATATCCTACGGACTTACTCGTGCGATCAAATCGCCAAAATAACATCTCAAACATCGAATTAAAGCCCAAAATCAATGAAATTTCTCAAAACTTTTTTAAACATCCAATTTTGTATTTAAGGTTCGAATCACGTCAAACGGATTCCGTTTCTTACCAAACTTTACAGACAACACATATAAAAAATATCGAACTTGTACCGGGATGCGGAACCATCATACGGGCCCGATAACACAGGTTTCACAAAGAATTTCATTTTCAAAATCTCTTATATTTTTCAGAAAACAATTTCTTTTAAAAATTCATTTCTCGGACTTGGGAACTCGTAATTCGATTCCGGGCATACGCCCAAGTCCCATATTTTCCTATGGACCCTTCGAGACCGTCAAATCATGGGTCCAGGTCCGTTTACCAAATATGTTGACCAAAGTTAACCTTATTCAAATTTCAATACAAAAACATCATTTTTATCAGTTTTCACACCAAGGCTTCCCGGCTACACGCCCGGGTTGCGCACCCAAATCGAAGTCAGATAGAAGGAGGTTTTCGTGACCTCGGAACACAGATATAGCTAGAAATACACGTGGTGACCTTTTGGGTCATCACAATTTCCACCTCTAAAACAAACGTCCGTCCTCGAACGGACATAAAAAGGTACCTGAATCGGGAAAAAATATGGGGATATCGGCTCCGCATATCGGACTCGGACTCCCAAGTAACTGCCTCAGTAGGCTGACCTCTCCACTGAACACGGACCGAAGGATAACTCTTCAATCTCAATTGACGAATCTGTCGGGCTAATATAGCTACCGGATCCTCCTCATAAGTCAAATCCTTGTCCAACTGGACACTGCTGAAGTCTAGAACATGAGATGGATCGGCAGTATACTTCTGATGCATAGATACATGAAACATCGGATGCACGACTGATAAACTTGGCGGCAAGGCAAGTTTGTAGGCCACCTCTCCTACCTTATCAAGAATCTCAAATGGACCAATGTACCTAGGGCTCAACTTGCCCTTCTTTCCGAACCTCATCACGCTCTTCATGGGCGATACTTGAAGCAATACCCGGTCACCAACCATGAATGCCAAATCACGAACTCTACGGTCTGCATAGCTCTTATACCTGGACTGAGCTGTACGAAGTCTATCCTGAATGATCTTCAGCTTGTCCAAGGCATCTTGGACTAACTCTGAACCCAACAATCTAGCCTCTCCCGGCTCGAACCACCCAATTGGTGACCAACACCGCCTACCATACAACGCCTCATAAGGAGCCATCTGAATGCTCGACTGGTAGCTGTTGTTGTAGGCAAACTCAGCTAAAGGCAAAAACTAGTCCCATGAACCTCCAAAGTCAATGACATATGCTCGCAACATATCCTCCGAGATTTGAATGGTGCGCTCGGACTGCCCGTCCGTCTGAGGATGAAATGTTGTGCTCAACTCAACCTGTGTGCCCAACTCACGCTGAAATACTCTCCAGAAATAGGAGGTAAACTGAGTACCTCGGTCAGAAATAATAGACACGGGCACACCATGCAAGCGAACAATCTCCCTGATGTAGATCTTTGCTAACTTCTCCGAAGAATACAAAACTGATACAGGAATGAAGTGTGCTGACTTGGTCAGCCTATCCACAATGACCCACACCGCATCAAACATCCTCTGAGTCCGTGGGAGCCCAACTACAAAATCCATGGTAACACGCTCCCACTTCCACTTGGGAAGCTCAATCTGCTGCATCAAACAGTCGGGTCTCTGGTGTTCGTACTTAACTTGCTGACAGTTCAAGCACCGAGCTACATATGCCACAATATCTTTCTTCATCCTCCGCCACCAATAATGCTGCCGCAAATCCTGGTACATCTTTACGGTGCCCGGATGAATGGAATACCAGGAACTATGGGCCTCCCGCAAGATCAACTCACAAATACCATCAACATCAGGCACACAAATACGGCCCTGCATCCTCAAGACTCCATCATCATCAACTGTAACCTACTTGGCACCTCTGTGCCAGACCGTATCTCTAAGGACACATAAATGATGATCATCATACTGTCGGTCGCAAATACGATCAAACAATGAAGAACGGGCCACAGTATAGGCCAAAACACTACCAGTCTCTGAAACATCCAATCTCATGAATCGATTGGACAAGGCCTGAACATCTAACGCAAACGGTCGCTCCCTGGCCGGTATATAGGCAAGACTACCCATGATGGCTGACTTCCGACTCAAAGCATCGGCCACCACATTGGCCTTTCCCAGATGATAAAGAATGGTAATTTCATAATCCTTCAATAGCTCTAACCATCTCCTCTGTCTCATATTCAACTCTTTCTGCTTGAACAGATACTGCAAACTCTTATGATCTGTAAACACCTCACATGACACACTGTACAGATAATGCCTCCAAATCTTCAAGGCATTAACGATCGCTGCTACCTCCAAGTCATGAAATGGATAATTCTTCTCATGGATCTTCAACTAACGAGAAACATAGGCTATGACCTTGCCATCCTGCATCAACACTGCACCAAGTCCAACCCGTGAAGCATCACAATATACGGTATATGGCCCTGAACCTATGGGCAAAACTAACACCGGTGCCGTGGTCAAGGCTGTCTTGAGCTTCTGAAAGATCGCCTCACACTCATCAGACCACCTGAACTGGGCACCTTTCTGAGTCAATCTGCTCATAGGAGCTGCAATAGATGAACAACCCTCCACAAACCAGCGATAATAACCTGTTAAGCCTAAGAAACTCCGAATCTCTATAGTTGAGGTTGGTCTAGGCCAATCTCTGACTGCTGAAATCTTCTTAGGATCCACCTAAATACCCTCTGCCGACACCACATGACCCAAAAATGCTACCGAACTCAACCAGAACTCACACTTGGAAAATTGGGCATACAACTGACTATCTTTCAGAGTCTGGAGGACGACTCGAAGGTGCTGCTCATGCTCCTCTCGGCTTCGGGAGTATATCAATATATCACCAATGAAAACAATAACAACTGAGTCCAAATCCATAAAAGCAGTTGGGGCATTTGTCAACCCAAATGACATCACCAAGAACTCAAAATGTCCATACCGAGTGCGAAAGGTTGTCTTAGGGACATCAGACGCCCTAATCCTCAACTTATGGTAGCCAGATCTCAAGCCAATCTTGGAAAACACTGAGGCACCCTGAAGCTGGTCGAATAAATCATCAATCCTCGGCAAAGGATACTTATTCTTGATAGTAACCTTGTTCAATTATCGGTAGCCAATACACATTCTCATTGAGCCATCTTTCTTCTTAACAAACAACACTGGGGCACCCCAAAGGGAAACATTTGGCCTAATAAAGCCTTTACCTAGCAAATCCTGTATCTGCTCCTTCAACTCCTTCAACTCTGGCGGGGCCATACGATATGGTGGGGTAGAAATGGGCTGAGTACCCGGAGCCAAATCAATGCAAAAATCAATATCCTTGTCGGGTGCATACCCGGCAGGTCAGCAGGGAATACCTCTTGAAATTCACAAACGATGGGAACATACTCCATAGAAGGAACCCCGGCACTAGAATCACGAACATAGGCCAAATAGGCCAAACACCCCTTCTCGACCATGCGCCGAGCCTTCATATATGAAATAACTCTACCGGAAGAATGACTAGGAGTCCCTCTCCACTCCAAACGAGGTACTCCTGGTAAGGCCAAGGTCACAGTCTTGGCATGACAGTCCAGAGTATCATGGTAGGGAGATAGCCAATCCATCCCCAAGATGACATCGAAATCAACCATATCAAGAAGCAAGAGATCTACATGAGTCTCCAGACAACCAATAACCACTAAGCATAAACGGTAGACTCGATCTACCGCAATAAAATCACCCACCGGTGTAGATACATATACAGGGGTACTCAGGGAATCACGGGGCATAATCAGATAAGGAGCAAAATATGAAGACACATAGGAAAATGTAGACCCCGGATTAAATAAAACCGAAGAATCTCTGCTGGAAACTGAAACCATACCTATAATAACTGCATCAGAGGCCTCAGCCTCAGGTCTGGCAGGAATAACATAGAATCGGGGCTGAGCCCCACCAATCTAAACATCCCTGGGTCGACCTACTACAGGATGACCTCTACCCCTCGTAGCTTGTCCTCCACCTCTGACTGTCTTGCCTCCACCTCTGGCACCTCGACCTCCACCTCTAGCTGGCTGAGGGGGTGGGGGTGCAACTGGCGCGGGGATCATAGCACGGGAACCCTGATACTAAGAACCACCAGAACCTCGGGGGCAAAACTTGGAAATGTGCCCCATACCACCGCAAGTGTAGCAAGATCTCTGTTGCTGCGACTGTTGGCCCTGAAACTGTCCATGTCGCTAGAATAACCACCCTGGAATCTCTGAAGCGGTGGTGCACTAATAGGAGCTGATGGTGCACTACGGGATACCTGAAGTGCCGACTGAAATGGTCTAGGAGGATGACCTATGCCAAAGGAATCTCTGCCTCCAGATGAGGAACCACTAAATCGGCCAAAATGATGAGGCCTCTTGTCAAACCCTTGACTACTGCCCTGTGATAAGACCATCTCCATACGCCTGGCCACATTGGCCGCCTCTTGGAAGGAAATATCAGTACCTGTCTCTCTGGCCATCTGAAGTCTAATAGGCTGAGCTAGCCCCTCAATGAACCTCCTCACCCTCTCTCGATCTGTGGGGAGTATCATGATAGCATGTCGGGCCAAAGTGATAAACCGGGTCTCATACTGGGTGACTGTCATAGAGCCCTGCTGGAGACGCTCAAACTGCCTCCGAAGATCCTCTCTATGGGTAACTAGTAGAAACTTCTCCAAGAATAACTCGGAGAACTGAGCCCAAGACAACGGCGAATATCCAACAGGCATGGTTAAGAAAAAATCTCTCCACCAAGTCTTGGCGGTACCAAAAAGACGGAATGTAGAAAAATCGATCCCATTGGTCTCCACAATCCCCATGTTCCGAAGAACCTCATAGCAACTGTCTAAGAAATCTTGGGGGTCCTCTGATGGTGCACCGGTGAAAGTAGTAGGAAACAACTTGGTGAACCGATCTAATCTCCATAAAGTATCAGCACACATGGCTGCTCCCTCAACTGTCTGTGCCACAATACCCGGCTGAGCTACTCCAGTTGTCTGAGGTGCTGGAGTCTGGAATTGAGTACCTAACTGCTCTGGTGTGCGGGTGGCAGGAGTCTGGGCCCCTCCCCCAGCCTGAGAGATGACTGGTGCTGTAGGAAGAAGACCTGCCTGAGCCACGCTCTCCATAAGGCCCATTAAGCGGACCAGAGTGTCCTGAAGTACCGAGGTGGCAATGAACCCCTCTAGGACCTTAGCTGGTCCGACTAGAACCGTCTGAGCAGGAACCTCACCAGCAAAATCTACCTGTGGGTCCTCTACTGGGGTTGCTGCCCTGGGCTGAGCCCTGCCTCGGCCTCTAGCACGACCTCATCCTCGGCCCCTCGTAGGAGCTGCAACTGGAGGATCGGGCTGCTGATCGGTAGATGAGGAAGCGCGCGTTCTCGCCATCTACGAGAGAGTAGAATAGAAACTCAATAAGCATTTAGAAGTCAGATCGCACGACAGAGAAGAATAGATGTGATGTTGTTCCTAACTCTGGAGCCTCTGGGGGATAAGTACACACGTCTCCGTCCCGATCCCTCAGACTCTACCAAGTTTGTCCTTAATTGTGAGACCTAAGCAACCTAGTGCTCTGATACCAACTTGTCATGACCCGAAATCCCACTGTCGTGATCGTGATGGCGTCTAACGTTGAACCCACTAGACAAGCCAACGTTCCAGTTATTACAACTTATTTCCTTTATTATTTAGGTAGTTACAAGTAAAATACAGTAACAAGTAGAGATAAAGCGCGGAAGAATGAAATATGTCAACTTAAGTGAATAAGTTATCCAAATCCGTAATACAACTCCCAGAAAGCGGTACCACAATTTCACGGACTATCTAAGAATGCTAAAAACGACAGTTTGAATAATCAAATACTACTGTCTTCGAAATACAAAGGAAAGACAGGATAAGGAAATAAGATAAGAGGAGACGCCAAGGCCTGCGGACGCCTGCAGGACTACCTCAGTGTCGCCTATGGACTGAAGGATACTCCCTCGATCAATGCCCACTGCGTCCGGTACCATAATCTGCACAACATAAAGAAGTGCAGGTGTAGCATCAGTACAACCGACCCCATGTATTGAGTAAGTGCCGAGCCTAACCTCGGCGAAGTAGTGACGAGGCTAGGACACGACAAATAACAAATACATGTGCAGTTCTATAATATATAGCAGGAATAATGACAGAAAGTAAACAGTTAAGTTCAAAACAGGGGAAACATGTTGGGGGATAGGGGAAAAACAACTACTGAAAAGATGGGGCAAGACCATAATTGAAATATTAAGTAGCAGCAAGAATTAACAACTCTGAACAATTGAGTAAACAAAAATGGCACGGCATATCCCCTCGTGCTAAAATGTCATAACACACGGCACGGAATGTCCCCTCGTGCATAAATATCAGTAACACGGCACGGAATGTCCCCTCGTGCATAAATATCAGTAACACGGCACGGAATGTCCCCTCGTGCATAAATAAATAACGTCACGACATGAAATGTCCCCTCGTGCATAAATAAACGACAACATGGCACGGAATGTCCCCTCGTGCATAAATATCAATAACACGGCACGGAATGTCCCCTCGTGCATAAATATCAACAACAAGGCACGGAATGTCCCCCCGTGCAGAAACGACATAAACATGGCACAGAATGTCCCCTCGTGCATAAACAACATAAACATGGCACGGAATGTCCCCTCGTGCATAAACAACACAAACATGACACGGAATGTCCCCTCGTGCATAAATAAACATAAGCATGGCACAGAATGTCCCCTCGTGCATAAATAAGCATAAAACAACAATTGACAGAAAAATCAACAATAAGAAACTTTAAACACACAGGAATAATCAACAAGAGTAATACTGTCCCGGCAAGGGACACAGTTATAACCAAACCTACACAGATATATAACTTACCAACATATTCCTCAGTCGAACAATTACTCAACAGTACTCACAACTGATAATTTCCATCAAATGAATAACTACCAAATGATATCAAATCCATAACCACAGTAAACTTCAATGAAATCACATAGTTACTCATATTCGACTCACGGGAATGCTTGACCACAATATATAGGTACTCGTCACCTCACCTATACATTGGACATGGAATAAACAGGTAGTAAATAAGACTCAACACTTATTCCCTCAAGCTAAGGTTAGGCCAAATACTTACCTCGACTTCCACGATCAAATCAAGCCTCTAGCACCATTTTTCCTTTTGAACCCGTCTCCAAATCAATCGTATCTAGACATAATCGACTCAATAACATCAATAAAGGCTAAACAATTCAATTCCAATGCTTAATTATAGATTTCCCAACATTCTTCCGATAAACCCAGAATTTGACCCCGGGCCTGCTTGGTCCAAACACGAGGTTCGGACCAAAACCCGATCACCCATTCACCCACGAGCCGGAAAATATAATTTGTTTCGAAATCCGACCCCAAAACGAGGTCAAATTCCCAAATAATCAAAAATCCCTAACTTTACCCAATTCCCCAAATTTCTACCATGAAAACCCTAGGATTCTTGATGATAATTGATGAAAAACATTAGAAAGTTGAAAGAAATCAGCTAGTGAACACTTACCTACGAATAAGGAAGAAAATCTCTTGAGAAAATCGCCCTAGGTCCTATATTTTTATGAAAAAGTGGAAGAAGAAACGTCTGAAGTTTGTTTTTTTTAAAACATCACTGCTCGACTTTCGCACCTGCGGTGCTTGGGTCGCACCTGCGCTATCGCAGGTGCGAGAAAGGGATCGCACCTGCGAATAAGAACAGGCCCATAGGGGGGCCGCACCTGCGGAAGGTTATCCCTCCTGCGGAACCGCTTCTACGGAGAAGGGTCCGCACCTGCGAGAGGGACCGCACCTGCGTGCACAGAGGCGCACCTGCGGCCCTAGGCTCGAAGGTGCGGGCACACCAGAACTGGTGCACCAGCATCGTTTTCTTATGTTCAAATACCACAAAAACATACCTGAAACACACCCGAGCCCTCGGGGCTCCAAACCAAATATGCACACAACCTCAATAACATCCTACAGACTTACTCGTGCGATCAAATCGCCAAAATAACATCTCAAACATCGAATTAAACCGAAAAATCAATGAAATTTCTCAAAACTTCTTTAAACATCCAATTTTGCATTTAAGGTCCGAATCACGTCAAACGGATTCCGTTTCTTACCAAACTTTACAGACAACACATATAAACCATATCGAACCTATACCGGGATGCGGAACCATAATACGGGCCCGATACCATAGGTTTCACATAGAATTTTATTTTCAAAATCTCTTATATTTTTCAGAAAACAATTTCTTTTAAAAATTCATTTCTCGTACTTAGGACCTCGGGATTCGATTCTGGGCATACGCCCAAGTCCCATATTTTCCTAGGGACCCTCCGGGACCGTCAAATCACGGGTCCGGATCCGTTTACCAAAAATGTTGACCAAAGTCAACCTTATTCAAATTTCAATACAAAAACATCACTTTTATCAGTTTTCACACCAAGGCTTACCGGCTACATGCCCGAACTGTGCACGCAAATCGAGGTGAGATAGAAGGAGGTTTTCGTGACCTCGAAACACAGATAAGCTAGAAATACACGGGGTGACATTTTGGGTCATCACAGGAAGTTATTAGAAAATTATCGAATTTAACCTTATTTTATTACTGAAAGATATAAGTAATTTTTTATAATCGTTATCACAGAAATAAACCACAAAAATTTTAGCCTTAAATTTGTTCAAATAAAATTGGGCCAGAGTCATTTGGACTCAGTCAATCCCCGGCCCAAATTATTTTAGATTAAGTTCATTTAGTTGTTGATAAAATATGCATTGGGCCAGAGTCATATGGAGTCATCACCGTCAGGCCCAAATCCTTTTTGTTGATAAAATTCGCTTAGTTGGTCGAATGTTTGATAACAAGTGTATTGGGCCAGAGTTCATTTGGACTTAGCCATCATCAGACCCAAATCATTTTCGATTAAGTTCAACTGAGCTGGCCCAAATAACTGATAATGTATGCATTGAGCCAGAGTGTATTTAGGCTCAGCCTTCATCAGGCCCAAAGCCTCTTAATTAAAGATCCATTGGGCAGCTAATATGTGAGTTGCCCAATTAGTTCAAATAAATGTCTCACATAGTATTGGACTGTCACACCTAGTTACGCAACATAGGGAATTTGGCTTAGAGATATAATTATAACTTTAGGTATACTTATAATCGAACTTGTCATTACAACTATGTATACGCATGCCTGACATAGTTGTGATGCCAAAAACAAACCAAGGTAAACGTTCGCGTGACCATGGTCAAACATTCTTAGTAAATAAAACGCCTTAATCAAATATTCGTAGAAATGCTTTTAGGAGCGGTTCTTAAACTACTATCGTCATTGCGTACATGTTCGCATGACATGATTGCGATTTTTCAAATAAATTCAAGGTACGCGTTCGCGCGACTTTGACCAACTTTTCTTAAATAAACTAAATGTTATGAATTATGTACACGTACGTGTGACATGATTCTTGACGCACCAAATTAAAAGAGTATACGTACGCGTAACTCGTCTTAAGATAATTTTTTTAATACGAGTAATCAAGAAATTAAGTAGCGGTAAAAGGTAAAATAAACATAGGTCCTAAAATTGAGTAATCAGGTAATTTAAGCCAAGTATAAATTGTTAAGCGACCATGCTAAAACCACAGAACTCGGGAGTGTCTAACACCTTCTTCCAGGTTAACAGAATTCCTTACCTGGTCTTATGGTTTCGCAAACTTTTAACGGAGTCAAAATTTTCCCGATTTGGGATTTTAAGATAAACGGTGACTCGGAACACCGTATATAAATAATTTCGAGTGGCGACTCTTAAATTAATTAAACAATCCCAATTCGAATAATTTCACTTAAATTGGAAAAACTCTCTTATCCCACCCTTTCAGGAAAAAGGAGGTGTGACAGCTCTGGCGACTTTGTTGGGGATCGAACCCAGAATCTCTGGTTCAGTGTTCAAGAATTCGAGATTTTTAATATGATTTTTTTACTTGGATTTATTGATTGCGATATTACAGTATTTTGTGGGCCTCATGTGCTAATTGTCGTTTATTTACCACTTTGATATTATTTGAACTATATTAAATTATTTCTTATGGCTCCCTTCTAAGTCTTCTAAAACAAATGGTGCACACGTTCGCGTGGCCCACTTTTCTGTTAGAGGTCTACAGTGTTCACAGCACCACCAGCCTCGACTATGGCACAACCAACACTGCCTCGACAAAGCTTTGAACCATCAACTTTCACTTTCCAAGAACGCCAATTCTAATTGGACACCGCTCGGGTTACCCTAAATTCCTATCCTCAGCACCCACAATTTGAGTCTCCCATAGAACATGAGAAGGTCGTGAGGAATTCTGAACAAGAGGACATAGTACGAAAAATGAAAAGCATCTAGAAAAGCCTCAAGAACATGTAGGGCCTGAGTGGCCGAAAAAAAAGTGTTTCCTACGCTGATCTGTGCATGTTCCCTCACGTGCATTTACTTGCTGGCTTTAAAACGCCAAAGTTCGAAAGATATGACGGGCATGGAGACCCAATTTCTCACTTAAAGCAATATTGTAACCAGTTCGGGGGTGCTGGTTGAAAAGAGGAGCTGTTAATGGCCTACTTCGGAGAGAGCCTCACCAGAATTGCTTCTGAGTGGTATATGGACCAAGACATCTCCCATTGGCATATATGGGATGACCTGGCCCGGGATTTTTTAAGGTACTTCCAATACAATGTTTATATAGCCTCGAACAGGAATTCTTTGGCCAACCTCAAAAAGAAAGCCTCGAAAAGTTTTCGGGAATACGCTATCAAATAGCGTGAACAAGAAGACAAGGTAAAAACCCCAATGGATGAGGCCGAAATGGTTAGTGTCTTCTTACAGGCCCTAGAAGCCGATTATTTCCAAAACATGATGTCTTCCATGGTCAAACCATTCGCGGAGGCCATCAAAATTGGAGAAATGGTAGAAACCGACCTAAAAACAGGCCGCATCAAAAGTCAATCAGCTCTAAGAGCCACTTCCCAAGCCATCCAGAGCGGCTCGTGAGGGTTAGCAAGCCAAAAGAAGAAATAAGAAGGAGCCATGATGGATTCAAGCTTGAGAAACTCTCGGCGACCCCGAGATTATTCCGGTCCACCTTCCAGGACCCTACAACATTATTACCTCTATCAGGATGCAACATATGCTATGGCCCCTCATCCTTATGCAGTAATGAACACCCGGCCATACACCCGCCCACAGTAAGATTACAACCAAAACAGAGCTCCACTTCCAAGAAACAACCCTCATCACCAAGCTCCGTATAATACCCAACCACCACAGAATAATTTCAAATATAACACACGTCCCCGTGAACCACCCAAGAAAACTGATTTCACCCCTATTGGTGAATCTTACTCCAGCCTCTTCCAGAAATTAGTCCAAATGAGCCTGTTGCAGCCTGTACCTTCGAACAGACAGAACCCGAAATCTCCATCCTACCGGCCAGGTACCAGGTGCGCTTATCACTCAGGGGCGGAAAGGCATGACACTGAAGATTGTTGGACCCTTAAAAGAGCGGTCGAGAATCTGATAGAACATAAGCGGTTAGTGTTAAGGTACTAGGAAGTCCCTAATGTAACCAACAACACGTTACTGGCCCAGAACAACGGGCTAGTCATCGGGATGATCTGTGAAGACAAAGAATTCGACCCCGCATTAAAAGCTATCATTGCCATCGCTGACTCAAAGAAGAAACGTAAAGTGGAGGTAAAACAAGTCAGAGATGAGAAGAAGAAAGATTCCACTCCCTAAAATGCAGAAAAGGCCGGGAAAACAAAGATAGGGGCAGCACCTACCCAAGAGGCCATTCTCTACGTCCCAAGAGCCCCCAGGAAGGGACAGCTCATGTTAAGCCCTCCCAAGAAATTTGAACAGAGAAAAACCACGTCAAATATGCCAAATATTTATGTACCAAAAGGGACTTATGTGGCACGGAGGCCAGTCATTCCACCTAGGATGGATGAGCCTTTGATCATTAGCTGCATGCCACAAAATCCCATGAAAGATCCTACTGTTGTCCCTTGGAACTACAACCAGACAGTGTTCACATACAAAGGGAAGGAAGCTATGGGAGAAGTCAACAAACCAAACCAATCTGGGAAGTATCATAACCCAGAAGAATTAAACAAAATCAAGCATAAGCGGTTTCTACTCAAAAAGTCAGTTACTGCTGAAGAAGCAGAGGAATTTTTTCGGAAGATGAAAACCTCAGAGTATGTTGTAATTGATCAACTTAGAAAGACTCCCTCCCAGGTTTCACTTTTGTCCCTACTGATGAGCTCAAATGAACACCAGAAGGTGCTTCTAAAGACACTCAATGAGGCATATGTTCCGATTGAGACCGCGCTTGAACAATTGGAAAGAATGGCGGAACGATTTTTCGAATTCAACCGAATCTCCTTAAGCCGAAATGACTTGCCTCCAGAAGGAGCCGCTCACAACAAAGTCCTTCACTTGACTATCAAGCGTGAAGGATATTATGTGAAACAAGTTATGCTAGACGGTGGGTCAGGAGTTGACATTTGCCCTCTATCAACATTACAAATAATAGAAATTGGGACCAAAAGGATTAAGACCAAATAATGTATGTGTGTGTGCTTTCAACGATGTCAAGTGGGATACTATAAGGGAAATTGACTTGATCCTAACCATTGGCCCCGTGGATTTTGAAGTAACATTCCAAGTTCTGGACATGTACACTTCATATAGTTTTCTCCTAGGAAGACCATGGATCCATGTCGCGGGAGTCGTGCCCTCTACTCTCCATCAAATGGTTAAATTCGAACATGAAAACCAAGAAATAGTTGTCCACAGAGAGGATGAACAGTCAATTTACAGGGACCCTCTAGTCCCATGTCTTGAGTCCAGAGAGAGAAGTTAATACATCATCTACCAAGCCTTTGAAATTGTGGTAGCCGACTAGTGCGAAGAAGGAACCCCGTGTCCTTAACCCTGCTTATCAAACGCATCAATCATGGTTGCTAGTGAAATGATCAAACATGGGTAAAAGACCGGGAAAGGGCTCGGGGTGTCCTTACAAGGCGTAACAGAGCCCGTCACCTTGACTGCCAACAACAAGTTCTTTGGCATAGGTTTCCAAGCTACCCATGCCGACGAAAAATGGGTCGATGAACGTAAGAAAAATAGGTGGGTCTTGCCTCAGCCAATCCTGCACCTAGCCCGATCGTTTGTTAAGCCAAGGTTTCACGACCGAAGAAATTGAAGACATTTGTGAGGCAATGAGGCAAATGCCGTATGAGGTCCACATGGTCCAAACGGACGAAGGCTCAAGCACTGCTGAGGTGCAATACATGGGGCCTGATGCTAAACTTCAAAATTGGAAGGCTACTCCATTCCCAGTCAGGCGGGAATCCAAGTAGTTCCGTCTTGCGATCTTTTCTGCATTCCGAGTTATTTCAGGGTGTAACTCGAATGTTTTTAATTTGTTATCTTTTAAATTTCAATGTAAACCCTCATATCTTCAAATTCAATGAAATGATTTCATCATCTATAAATCTTTTTTATTCTTTCTGATTTTGGTATTTTTCTTATCTTCTTCTTTTCAGTTCTAATAATGCGGACTTAAATAACATGACATGCTTGCGGACTTCATGCCCTGATCCTAAAACGTTGTCTAACTGTGAAATAATGATCAAGAACCAAAATATGATGAAGATGGGGAATTTAGGGAAATAAACCGAGAATTGGAACAATTTGATAATAAGCCTAAGCCAAACCTAAATGAAATCGAGCCAGTTAATTTGGGCAGTTCAGAACAGATCAGAGAAACCATGATAAGCATTCACGCCGAGGAAAAAACTAGAGATGCATTGATCTAACTCTTGTTTGAATTTAAAGACGTGTTTGCATGGTATTACAACTATATGCCATGACTAAGTGTCGATTTAGTGGTACATAAGTTTCCAATGTATCCCGGTTGTCCACCTATCCAACAAAAGCAAAGAAAATTCAAAACAGATATCAGCGATAATATCAAAGAAGAGGTTGCCAAACAATTAAAATTTGGTGTAATCCGAGTAGTCCGATACACCACATGGTTTGCCAATGTAGTCCCAATACCCAAGAAGGACGGGAAGATTCGAGTGTGTGTTGACTATAGGGATTTGAACAAAGCACGTCCCAAGTAAAACTTTCCGTTACCAAACATCCACATCCTTGTCGACAATTGTGCCAAACATGAGATACAGTCTTTTTGTGGATTGTTATGCTAGATATTACCAAGACCTGATAAATGAAGAAGATGCAGAAAAAGACAGCTTTCATCAGTTACAGTGTCATGCCATTCGGTCTAAAAAATGTCGGGGCAACTTACATGAGAGTTATGACTGCCATCTTCCATGACATGATGCACCCAGAAATCGATGTCTACGTTGATGACGTGATCATTAAATACAGAACGCAAGAAGGCCATGTAAAAGAGCTGAGAAAATTCTTTGAGCGTCTGCGCAGGTATGACTTGAAATTCAACCCAGCTAAATGTGCATTCGGAGTTCCATCTAGGAAACTCTTGGGGTTTATAGTCAGTTGGAGGGGTATTGAGTTAGATCCAACAAAGATAAAATCTATCTGAGATCTACAACCTTCGAAAACCAAGAAAGATGTCATGAGTTTGCTGGGAAGGTTGAATTACATCAGTAGGTTCATCACTCAGCTTAATACCACATGTGAGCCCATGTTTAAGTTGCTAAAGAAAGACGCGGTGATTAAATTGATTGATGAGTTTCAAGAAGCTTTTTACAAAATCAAAGAATATTTGTTAAATCTGCCGGTGTTGGTTCCACCTGAGCGTGGAAGACCTTTGTTCTTGTACTTGACGATCTTGGAGAATTCTTTCGGCTATGTCCTCGGACAACATGATGTGACCGGGAAGAAAGAGCAAGCCATATACTATTTGAGCAAGAAATTTACTAGTTACGAAGCCAAGTACACTTTGCTGGAAAGAACTTGTTGTGCCTTAACTTAGGTCGCTCAAAAGCTTAGGCATTATTTGTTGGCTTATACCACGTATCTCATAACTAGATTGGACCCTCTAAAGTACATATTCCAAAAACCAATGCACATGGGTGTCATGACCCAGAATCCTAATCAGGGTCGTGATGGCGCCCAACGACGGGGTTAGGCAAGCCAACACAAATTACGCTAAGTGATACTCTTCCTATCTAATTAAATAAGTCGACATTTACAAATTTTAAACAGTTAAACATGATGATAGATTGACATGGAAATAAAGCATATGCATGCATGTAAAACCAAAAACACAAAATATATATACACCACGCGTGTGTGCCAGGAACTAGTGTCACGAGTGTCATGGCCAACTACTGAATATATAATGATTACAATATATACAGAGTCTCACTCTGAATGAAATGAACAGAGAATATAACAAAAGAGCTCCAGGGTGCTGCTAGGAAGTCGCCGGGAAAATAGCTCACCGCGAAGTATCACCATGCTATCAATATCTAGCACTGACCTGATAATCAGACGCACTAGCCTCCGGGCCTGTACAGTCAAGTACAGAAAAGAAAAGAAAGTGCAGCATGATTACATATTAAATAAATATGTACCCAGTTAGTATCCCGCCTAAACTCGAAGAAGTAGTGACGAGAGGTCGACTCGATACTCACTAAGGTCCAACAGTAATAACATATGATAGAATATAATGAAATACAGTAGGCATGTCAGGGAAATAAGCAACAAGTATATATATCAAGAGCAGAAATCCAAACAATTGCTGAACTAAACAATAAAGCACTTTCAAGGGTAAGACCACCGAACGAAACAATAATCACAAATTCTTAGATCCGCCGTGGCGTACGGCCCGCTCCCATAAGGTACCTTCTACACTCGCCGTGGCGTACGGCCCGATCCCATATTCATTTCAATTTCCTTCCAACACTGTCATGGTGTACGGCCCGATCCCATATTCATTTCAATTTCCTTCCAACACTGCCGTGGCGTACGGCTCGATCCCATATTCATTTCAATTTCCTTGCAACACTTTCGTGGCGTACGGCCCGACCCCATATTCATTTCAATATTTCTTTTCAACACTGTCGTGGCGTACGACCCGATCCCATATATTTCATAATTTCTCAACACTGCCGTGGCGTACGGCCCGATCCCATATATTTCACAATACTTACTTTCCATAACAAATTCCTTATCATTCAACAATTTTCCATAAAGCCTCAGAGGAACAACACTATACAAAACATAATCTCATAGTACATATGGCGTCACAATAAATCATATAAAGCATTACAAGGAAAACATATCAGGCATTACGAGGAAAGCATAAGGTGTGAAGGTCCCTTGAAGATCTCTCTCATGATCAAATTCCGAAAATTCTCGAAGGGATCACTCACCCATAGCCTAAGGATCATTAAGGTCTGATTCCTACTTGAATTCAAGGCCTAAAATGGAAATCACAAAATCCTCAAGAACCCTAAAATAACTACCTAATTTTATAATTTTAGATAATTTAGTAGTGAATTTAACTAGGAATTAATGTTTGAAACTAGTAAAACTATGGAATTTACTTACCTCAATAACAGTGGTGGAAGGTCCCTTGAAGATCTCTCTAACAACTTGAGGAGGAAGATGAAAATGGAGGAAAAATGCTAAGTCCCGTATTTTAAGAACACTGCCCAGGGATTCCTTAACTGCGATCGCGACAAGGGCCCTGCGATCGCGAAGGCCAACTGGCCAGACCCCAGCGATCGCGGCAGAGGTCCTGCGATCGCGAAGGCCAACTGGCCAGACCCCTTCGATCGCGGCAGAGGTCCTGCGATCGCGAAGAACAAAGTCACCCGGCCCAGATGCGACCCAATGCGATCGCGAAGGAGTGGAACCCAGACCTCTGTGATCGCAGAGAACAATCAACAGCCCAGCAAAATCCTTCTCCGCGATCGCAACCCACCTTCTGCGACCGCAGAGAAGAAAACCAGATAGTAGAAATTTCTGGTTTTCTAACTTAGCTCCCGGGGGTCCAAAACTCACCTGAGCCCCTCGGGACCCTGTCCAAAAGCAACAGCAAGTCTATATTCGTGATACGAACTCGCTCGAACTCTCGGAACATGAAAAACAACTACGAAACTCAAAATTCAACCCCAAAACTAAATTGAATCAAAACTTAAGAACTTGAAACTCTAGAATTCACTTCAATGCACCGTACCGGCATATACTACTCGGCGATTTCAAATTTTGCAGACAAGTCATGAATGACATAACGGAACTATCCTCGTTCTCGGAATTGCATTCGGACCTCGGGAACACAAAATCACATTTCAAGCCAAATTTCAAATTCTATGAAAATCCTCAAAACTTCATTAACTCCAATTTTCCCATTTTGATCTGAAACCCGTCAAATCAAGTCCGTTTCTTACCAAATTTCACAAATAACTTAAATAACACATGTTGAACCTGTCCCGGGCTCCGAAATCATAATACGGGCCTGCCAGCACAGGTTTCACATCAAGGTTCATTTTCATAAGCCTCTAATATTTTCATAAAATAATTTTCTTTAAAAATTCATTTCTCGGACTTGGGTTCTCGGAATTCGATTTCGGGCATATGCCCAAGTCCCATATTTTCCTACGGACCTTCCGCGACTGTCATATCACTGGTTCGGGTCCGTTTACCAAAATGTTGACCAAAGTCAACTTTATTCAATTAATTATCATAAATTCAACTCTTAATCAAGTTTTCACATAAAAGGTTTCCCGGATACGCGCCCGGGCTGCGCACGCATATCGAGGTGAGATTAACAAAGTCTTTCAAGGCCTCGGAACACAGTCATAACTAACTTTACATAAGATGACCCCTTTGGGTCATCACAATCTCCCCCTCTAAAACAAATGTTCGTCTTCGAACGGACGTAGAATCGTACCTGAAGTGTCGAATAGCTGTGGATACCTGCTCCGCATGTCCTCCTCGGACTCCCAAGTCGCCTCATCGACTGGTTGGCCCCTCCACTGGACCTTTACGGCAGAAATTCTCTTAGACCTCAACTGGCGGTCCTGCCTATCAATAATAGCAACTGGCTCCTCCTCGAAGCCCAACTTCTCATCTAACTGAATAGTGCTGAAATCAATCACGTGAGAGAAATCGGCATGATATCTCCGGAGCATGGATACATGAAATATCGGATGAACTCTCGATAAGGCAGGAGGTAAAGCGAGCTCATAAGCAACCTCCCAGACTCGCCTCAACACCTCTAAAGGGCCTATAAACCTGGGGCTCAGCTTGCCCTTCTTCCCGAATCTCATAACGCCCTTCATCGGCGAAATCTTCAACATAACCTTATCTCCCTCCATAAATGCTACATCACGCGCCCACTGATCTGCGTAACTCTTCTTTCTGGACTGAGCTGTTCGGAGTCTCTCCTGAATAATCTTAAACCTATCCAAAGCATCTCTCACCAGATCTGTGCCATATAGCTTGGCCTCGCCGGGCTCAAACCACCCGATAGGAGAACGACATCGCCGACCATATAAAGCCTCAAATGGGGCCATCTCGATTCTGGACTGATAATTGTTATTGTATGCAAACTCCGCCAAAGGCAAGAACTGGTCCCATTGACCGCCAAAATCAATCACACAAGCCCTGAGCATATCCTCCAAAATCTGAACTGTACGCTCCGACTGACCATCAGTCTGAGGGTGAAATGCTGAGCTGAGATCTATCTGAGTGCCCATCTCACTGTGCAATGCTCTCCAGAAGTGCGAGGTGAACTGAGGACCTCGATCTGATATAATGGACACTGGTACACCGTGCAACCAGACTATCTCCCGAACATAAATCTGGGCCAGCCTCTCTGTTGTATAAGTAGTAGCCACAGGAATGAAATGCACCGATTTAGTCAGTCTATCCACAATGACCCAAACCGTGTCAACCTTCCGCAAAGTCCGAGGCAACCCAACCACAAAGTCCATGGTGATGCTCTCCCATTTCCACTCAGGAATGGGCATCTGCTCAAATAGGCCTCCTAGCCTCTGGTGCTCGTACTTGACCTGCTGACAATTGAGACACCTAGCCACATACTACACTATATCTTTCTTCATCCGCCTCCACCAGTAGTGCTGCTTCAAATCACGGTACATCTTCGTTGCACCCGGATGAACAGAATACCGAGAACTGTGAGCCTCTTCTAAAATCCTCTTCCTCAAGCCATCAATATTAGGAACACATAAACGGTCCTGGAGCCTCAAGACACCATCCTCGCCCAAAGTAACCCCCTTGGTCCTGCCCTGGACCACTGTATCCCGAAGCTCTGCAAGGCATGGATCATCAAACTGTCGAGCCTTAATCTCCCCCAACAATGAAGACTGAGCAACTACATGAGCCAAAACTCGACGAGGCTCTGAAAGGTCCAATCTCACAAGGCGATTGGCCAAGGACTGAATGTCCAAGGCTAAAGGTCTCTCCTCAGCTGCAATGTAGGCCAAGCTACCCATACTCGCTGCCCTCCTGCTCAAAGCATCTGCTACTACATTCGCCTTGCCCGGGTGATACAAAATAGTGAGATCATAATCTTTTAACAACTCAAGCCATCTCCGCTTCCTCAAGTTAAGATCCATCTACTTGAATAAGTGTTGTAAACTGCGGTGATCAGTGTAGACCTCACATGACACACCATACAAATAGTGCCGCCAAATCTTCAAAGCATGAACAATCGCCGCCAACTCTAAGTCGTGCACAGGATAATTCTTTTCATGAACCTTTAGATGTCGCGAAGCATAAGCAATAACCCTGCCATCCTGCATCAGCACACACCCCAACCCGACGCGTGAAGCGTCACAATACACAGTATACATCCCAGAACCAGAAGGCAATGACAGAACTGGTGTTGAGGTCAAAGCTGACTTGAGCTTCTGAAAGGTCGCCTCACACTCGCCGGACCACCGAAACGGGGAATTCTTCTGAGTCAATCTGGTCAACGGAGCTGCAATAGAAGAGAACCCCTCCACAAATCGGCGATAATATCCTGCTAGGCCCAAGAAACTCCTGATCTCTGTAGCTGAAGTAGGACGCGGCCAACTTTGAACCGCCTCAATCTTCTGAGGATCAACCTTGATACCTTCTCCGAATACCACATGCCCCAAAAATGCCACGAAATCTAACCAGAACTCGCACTTGGAGAACTTAGCGTACAGCTTTGGCTCCCGCAAAGTCTGGAGCACAACTCTCAAGTGCTGCTCATGCTCACCCAGGATCTGCGAATAAATCAAGATGTCATCAATGAAGACGATGACGAAGGAATCAATATACGACCTGAATACCCTATTCATCAAGTCCATGAATGCTGCTGGGGCATTAGTTAAACCAAAGGACATCACCAGGAACCCATAATGGCCATATCTGGTACAAAATGCAGTCTTCGGAACATCTGAAGCCCGAATCCTCAACTGATGATAACCCGATCTCAAGTCAACCTTGGAAAACACTCGATCACCCTGTAACTGATCGAACAAATCATCGATGCACAGAAGAGGATACTTACTATTGAATGTCACTTTATTTAGCTGGAGATAGTCAATGCACATTCGCATAGACCCATCCTTCTTCTTCACAAATAAGACTGGAGCACCCCACGGCGACACACTCGGCCTGATGAACCCCTTGGCCAACAACTCCTCAAACTGCTCCTTCAACTCCTTTAGCTCCTTAGGAGCCATACGATAAGGGGGAATGGAAATAGGCTGATTATCTGGAGCCAAATCAATACAGAAGTCAATATCTCGATCTTGAGGCATGCCTGGAAGATCTGAAGGAAACACATCCGGAAACTCTCGAACAACAGGCACTGAATCAATGGTAGGAGACTCGGCGGTGGAGTCCCGCACATAAGCAAGGTAAGCCAAACAACCTTTCTCAACCATATGCCGAGCCTTTATGAAGGAAATTACCCGGCTGGAGGAACTAACGGAAAAACCTCTCCATTCTAGTCTAGGCGACTCATGCATAGCTAAAGTGACTGTCTTGGCATGGCAATCTAACACAGCATGATAAGGAGATAGCCAATCCATGCCTAGGATAACCTCAAAATCAATCATATCCAACAATAAAAGATCTGTTCTGGTATCGAAACCACAAAAAGTGACCACACAAGACCGGTAGACTCGGTCTACCACCACAGAATCACCCACAGGAGTGGACATATATAGGAGAACCCAAGGACTCACGGGGGATATCCAGAAAATGAGAAAATAGTACGGAAATATATGAATACGTGGATCTTGGATCAAATAGTACCGAAGCCTCCCTACCATATACTGAGATAATACCTGTGATTACGGCGTCTGAGGCCACTGCATCTGATCTGGCCGGAATGGCATAAAATCTGGCTGAGGCTCCTGAAGACTGAACTCCCCCAGAGTGAACAGGAACTAACTGACTTCCTCCTTACTGCCCCCCCCCCCCTTCTAGGACGACCCCTGCCAACCTATCCTCCACCTCGAGGCGGCCGGACTACTGGTGCTGAACTCCTAGGCTGATAACTTGGTTGCACTGCCTTGCCCCGATACCTGGGGAAATACCTCCACGTATGACCCGGCTCCCCACACTCGAAAAAACCTCCTGATGCTACAGCCCGCCGCCCGAAAGAAGAAGAACCCTGAATAGCCGGAGGGCGGTGTGAACCCTCTGGTAAGGCACTTAAATAGGAACTAGAGGATCTCTGCTGACTGGAATAACTGCTGGGTGCACCCTTGGTGGCTGGGGGACGATAGGAACGCTCTGGCATAGCGCCGAACTAAGGCCTCACTGAAATACCCCTGGGAGGTAGTGAAGGTGCTGAATATGAATGCCTACTGAACTGGCCGCCTCCGAACTGACCTCTACCCCTAGCTGGAGCACCCTTGAAGTCACCTGTGAACTTGGCCCTCTTGTCCTGCTGACCCTGCTGACCTGGCTGACCCTGCTCCCTGCTCCTCATACGCTAACCCTCAATCCGTCGAGCTATCTCGACTACAAGCTGGTATGGGGTACCCATCTCTACCTCTCTGTCCATAGAGGCCCTAATACCTGGATGCAAGCCTTCCACAAACCGCCGCACCCTCTCGGCATCAGTAGGCAATATCATAAGGGCATGGCAAGACAACGCAGAAAATCTAGCCTCATAATCAGTCACTGACATCTGCCCCTGCTCTAGTCGCTCGAACTGACCCCATAGCTCCTCCCTCTCAGAAGGTGGAATGTATCTGTCTAGAAATAGGTGAGCGAACTGGTCCCAAGGGACAGGAGGAGGATCTGCTGGTCTGCTGAGAATATATGACTGCCACATCCTGCGAGCTCTGCCCTCTAACTGAAATATGGTGAAATCTACTCCATGGGACTCCAAAATCCTCATGTTGTGCAGTTTGTCCCTGCACCTATCAATAAAATCCTGAGCATCCTCTCCCCGCTCACCCCCGAAGACTGGAGGGCGAAGTCGGGTCCATCTATCCAACATCTTCTGCTGGTCACCCTCTGCAACTGGCCTGGGCTCTGGGCTGCTACTACGGGCTGAACCCCTCCCACGGGCGTGGTGCCCAAGGTATGACGTGATGTTGCTGCCTGACCTGTGGCCCGAGTGGTAGGAGTCTGGACTCCCCCTCCCGCCTGAGAAGTAGCAGGGTCGGCTGGAAATAAACCAGCCTGAGACATAGTGTCCATGAATCTCAGCATACGGCCCATGACCTCCTGGAAGCCTGGCCCCGTCATGAAATCCACTGGAGCAGGTGCTACTGGAGGCACCTCATCCTGCTCCTCCATAATAGGGTCCTCTGGTGGTGCCACTGGTGCTCTACCCCTGCCTCTACCCCGACCTTAGGCAGCCGGGGCAGCGGCCTCTCCTGGACCAGGAACATTGGATGAACGCGTCCTCACCATCTGTGAGAGAATATAAGAATAAGTTTGAGTAACTCATAGATTGCACGACAGGATATGAATAAAGGGAAGTTTCCTAACACCCCATAGCCTGCTAAAGATAAGTACAGACATCTCCGTACCGATCCGCAAGACTCTACTGGGCATGCCCGTGACTCGTGAGACTTACGTGAACCTAGTGCTCTGATACCACGTTGTCACGATCCAGAATCCTAATCCGGATCGTGATGGCGCCCAACGACAGGGTTAGGCAAGCCAACACAAATTACGCTAAGTGATACCCTTCCCATCTAATTAAACAAGTCGACATTTACAAATTTTAAACAGTTAAACATGATGATAGCTTGACATGGAAATAAATCATATGCATGCCTGTACAACCCAAAACACAAAATATATATACACCACGCGTGTGTGCATGGAACTAGTGTCACGAGTGTCATGGCCAACTACTGAATATACAATGACTACAATATATACAGAGTCTCAGTTTGAATGAAATGGAAAGAGAATATAACAAAAGAACTCCAGGGTGCTGCTAGGAAGTCGCCGGGAAAACAGCTCACCGTGAAGTATAACCACGCTATCAATATCTAGCACCGGCCTGATAATCAGACGTACCAGCCTCCGGACCTGTACAGTCAAGTACAGAAAAGAAAAGAAAGTGCAGCATGAGTACATATTAAATAAATATGTACCCAGTGAGTATCCCGCCTAAACTCGAAGAAGTAGTGACGAGAGGTCGACTCGATACTCACTAAGGTCCAACAGTAATAACATATGATAGAATATAATGAAATACAGTAGGCATGTCAGGGAAATAAGCAACAAGTATATATATCAAAAGCAGAAATCCAAACAATTGCTGAACTAAACAATAAAGCACTTTCAAGGGTAAGACCACCGAACGAAACAATAATCACAAATTCTTAGATCCGCTGTGGCGTACGGCCCGCTCCCATAAGGTACCTTCAACACTCGCCGTGGCGTACGGCTCGATCCTATATTCATTTCAATTTCCTTCCAACACTGTCGTGGCGTATGGCCCAATCCCATATTCATTTCAATTTCCTTCCAACACTGTCGTGGCGTACGGCCCGATCCCATATTCATTTCAATTTCCTTCCAACACTGTCATGGCGTACGGCCCGATCCCATATTAATTTCAATATTTCTTTTCAACACTGTCGTGGCGTACGACCCGATCCCATATATTTCATAATTTCTCAACACTGCCGTGGCGTACGGCCCTATCCCATATATTTCACAATACTTACTTTCCATAACAAATTCCTTACCATTCAATAATTTTCCATAAAGCCTTAGAGGAACAACACTATACAAAACATAATCTCATAGTACATATGGCGTCATAATAAATCATATAAAGCATTACAAGGAAAACATATCAGGCATTACGAGGAAAGCATATAAGACATTACGAGAAAGAATACAAGGCATGATGTGGGCCTAACTACCCTGACATGACAATAAAGCCGCTACGTACGGACTCTCGTCACTTGGCGCAGACGTAGCCCCCAAACAATTTACACATAGCATATACATCACCTATGGGGACAATTCCCTCTTACAAGGTTAGAAAGGAGACTCACCTCGTGTCGAATCTACCCCTCGGACCACAATTGCGCCCGAAACTCCGAACTCTACACCCGAGGACTCGCAACTAGCCAAAAGGTATAAAATAATATCAATGTATTCACAAAGCGGGAAGTTATCCTAGTTATTCAATAAAATCGCTATTCTTGAAGAATTCCAAAATTCCAACCCCACTCCCTCATGATCAAATTCCAAAAATTCTCGAAGGGATCACTCACCCATAGCCTACGGATCATTAAGGTGTGACTCCTACTTGAATTCAAGGCCTAAAATGGAAATCACAAAATCCTCAAGAACCCTAAAATAACTACCTAATTTTATGAATTTTGATAATTTAGTAGTGAATTTAACTAGGAATTAATGTTTGAAACTAGTAAAACTATAGAATTTACTTACCTCAATAATAGTGGTGGAAGGTCCCTTGAAGAGCTCTCTAACAACTTGAGGAGGAAGATGAAAATGGAGGAAAAATGCTAAGTCCCGTATTTTAACAACACTGCCCAGGGATTCCTTAACTGCGATCGCGACAAGGGCCCTGCGATCGCAAAGGCCAACTGGCCGGATCCCTGCGATCGCGGAAGAGGTCCTGCTATCGCGAAGGCCAACTGGCCAGACCCCTGCGATCGCGGCAGAGGTCCTGCGATCGCGAAGAACAAACTCACCCGGCCCAGATGCGACCCAATGCGATCGCGAGAAAAGGCTGTGATCGCGAAGGCCAACTGGCCAGACCCCTGCGATCGCGGCAGAGGTCCTGCGATCGCGAAGAACAAACTCACCCGGCCCAGATGCGACCCAATGCGATCGCGAGAAAAGGCTGTGATCGCGAAGGCCAACTGGCCAGACCCCTGCGATCGCGGCAGAGGTCCTGCGATCGCGAAGAACAAACTCACCCGGCCCAGATGCGACCCAATGCGATCGCGAGAAAAGGCTGTGATCGCGAAGGAGTGGAACCCAGACCTATGTGATCGCAGAGAACAATCAACAGCCTAGCAAAATCCTTCTCCCCGATCACAACCCACCTTCTGCGATCGCATAGAAGGAAACCAGATAGCAGAAATTTCTGGTTTTCTAACTTAAGGGGGTCCAAAACTCACCCGAGCCCCTCGAGACCCCGTCCAAAAGCACCAGCAAGTCTGTATTCGTGATACGGACTCGCTCGAACACTCGGAACATGAAAAACAACAACGAAACTCAAAATTCAACCCCAAAACCAAATTGAATCAAAACTTAAGAACTTGAAACTCTAGAATTCACTTCAATGCACCGTATCGGCCTATACTACTCAGAATGATTTCAAATTTTGCAGACAAGTCATAAATGACATAACGGAACTATCCCCGGGAACACAAAATCACATTTCAAGCCAAATTTCAAATTCTATGAAAATCCTCAAAACTTCATTAACTCCAATTTTCTTATTTTGATCTGAAACCCGTCAAATCAAGTTTGTTTCTTACCAAATTTTACAGATAACTTAAATAACACATATTGAACCTGTGCCGGGCTCCGAAATCATAATACGGGCCCGGCAGTACAGGTTTCACATCAAGGTTCATTTTCATAAGCCTCTAATATTTTCATAAAACAATTTTCGTTAAAAATTCATTTCTTGGACTTGGGTCCTCGGAATTCGATTCCGGGACCGTCAGATCACTGGTCCGGGTCTGTTTACCAAAATATTGACCAAAGTCAACTTTATTCAATTAATTATCATAAATTCAACTCTTAATCAAGTTTTCACATAAAAGGTTTCCCGGCTACGCGCCCGGGCTGTGCACGCACATCGAGGTGAGATTAACGGAGGCTTTTGGGGCCTCGAAACACAGTCATAATTAACTTTACATAAGATGACCTGTTTGGGTCATCACAATAGGAAGGCTAGACAAATGGCAAATCCTGCTCACTGAGTTCGACATTGTTTATGTCACATGCACGGCCACGAAAGCCCAAGCCTTGGCCGATCATTTGATGATGAATACCAACCCTTAAGCACTTATTTCCTAGACGAGGAAGTAAATTTAGTTGAAGTAATTCCAGAAGCCACTAAGACTTAGAAAATGTTTTTTGATGGAGCTGTAAATGCAAAGGGTGGTTGAATTTGGGCGATTTAGATTTCGCCTACTGGTCAGCACTATCCGGCTACAGCCTGACTTTGTTTCTTCTGCATGAATAACACTGCCGAATATGAAGCTCGCATCATGGGCATGAACATGGCAATTGATCTGGATGTGGAAGAGTTATTAATCATGGGAGATTGTGATTTGATCATTCGGCAAGCCTTAGGCGAATGGGAAACTCGAGATATCAAGCTTATCACATACAGAAAACATGTGGAATATCTTAGCAAATGGTTTAAATCCATTGAATTCAGGTATATTCCCCGATTCCACAATGAGTTAGCTGACGCACTAGCTATCTTAGCTGTAATGCTGCCATATCCGGGCAATGTCCATATTGACCCGTTGGAGATTCAAATCCGAGAAAGACATGGTTATTGCAACACAGTTGAAGTAGAACCAGATATTCAACCATGGTACCATGATATAAAAAGGTTCTTAAAAACAACGGAATACCCCGAGCAGGCCAGTGGAGACCGAAAGAGAACTATTAGAAGGCTTGCTAGCGGTTTCTTCTTAAGTGGGGAAGTGTTATATAAGAGAACTCCAAATATGAATCTTTTAAGATGTTTAGATGCCAAAGAAGCTGAAAAGATCATGAACAAAGTGCATTCGAGAGTATGTGGGGCCTACATGAACGGATATGTCCTTGCAAAGAAAATCATGTGGGCAAGTTATTACTGGATGACCATGGAAAATGATTGCTTTAGTTTTGTCTGGAAGTGCCATCAGTGTCAGATAAACGATAACATGATTCATGCACCGCCCTCAGAATTGCATCCTGTGTCAGCACCTTGGTTGTTTGTTGCTTGGGGTATGGAGGCCATTGTGCCGATCGAGTCGAACGCTTCAAATGGGCATAGATTCATATTGGTTTCCATTGATTATTTCACAAAATGGTTCGAAGCGGTCACTTTCAAAGCCGTCACCAAGAAAGTTGTGATGGATTTCATACATTCCAACATTATTTGTCATTTTGGTATTCCAAAAACTATCATTACAGACAATGCTGCAAATCTGAACAGTCACTTGATGAGGGGGGTATGCTAACATTTTAAAATTATGCATCGCAATTCGATATCTTACTAACTCAAAGACAATGGCGTTGTTGAAGCGGCCAACAAAAACATCGAGAAGATTCTTAGAAAAATGATTCAAAGTTCAAGGCAATGGCATGTTTTGCATTATTGGGATATCGCACAACCGTGCGCACATAGGTTGGGGTTACGTCTTACTTATTGGTTTATGGAACTGAAGCCGTAATACCTGCAGAAGTCAAAATTTCCTCTCTTCGAATCATTCTTGAAGCGGAGATCGAACATGACGAATGGGTCAAAACCCGGCTGGAACAATTAGCTATGATTGATGAAAATTGGATGGTCGCAGTTTGTCACGGGTAGTTGTACCAACAAAAGAATAGCCAGCGCCTACAACAAAAAAGTGCGGCCTAGGAATTTTGAAGTGGGGCAACACGTTCTAAGACGTATTCTCCCACATTATGAGGAAGCAAAAGGAAAGTTTGCTCCGAATTGGAAAGTTCTGTACATCATAAGAAAGTTGTTGCCAAAAGGGGCATTGTACTTATGAGACATTGAAGGAAATGACCTCGAAACAGCTGTCAATGTAGATGCGGTCAAAAGGTATTATGTTTAACCCCTTTTGCGGTCTTAATACTCTCCAACCGGGATGACGAAGGCTTTCATTATCACTACCCAAACACTACCAACCTTTTGTAAACCCTTTGAGCCGATTACTCTTCTTTGATCATACTCTTTGGGACCTGAAAGTGCAATGAAAAAAAAAGAATTCATTCAAAACAAAAATAAAATGTTTTCTTGAACTACGTTCGACTTGATTCTGAAAGGATACGTAGGCAGCCTCACTCAGGGGTTCAGTCACACCAAAATAAGAATCCACATCTCTCCAAAGATAAAAGTGGGGCAGAATTACAATGGTTCGGCGATGATTTCGCCTGAAAGGTTCCAAAGTTGTAATTTAATTAAAATTCCTTTTACCCCCAAAACCTGTTCAAGTCTTTACGATCAATTATTAATGATGCCCAAAATTGAAGGATACAGTTACTTGGATCTGATACAACCAAATGAGAGAAATAAAATGAGAGAGTCTTATTGGTGAAAACCCACACGGGCACCATAGGGCGATGGTAAGAAGAGAAATTGAAAATGAGAGAGTTTCATAGTGAAAACTCGCAAAGAGAACTATGAGGTGACGGTAAGAAGATAAATGAGAGATATTAGATGGTGAAAACCTGCAATGGGCACTGTTGATCGAAATAAGAGAATCAGCAGTCATTGGCATGGACACAGTCCTGGGCAAGGTTTCTCAATTCTGAGGTATAAGTTATGATATATGAGAGTCGGATAGTTTACATGGATCAGGAATCCAGTCCAAGAGGCGTGTCATGTTCATTGAACTCCGCATGTACTCCCGCTAAGTCCTTCTTTCCTTTCCCCGAAAGGGATACCTCTTGTTTAAATTCATTTTTCCATTCCATTGTTTGTTTTTCTTTCAACCCCTTTCGATCTAACTCTATTCCGAAATTGAGACAAAGAAAGGATGACAAGACTAATTTACAAGGTTCTCATTTGATACAAGTTAGTATGCAAAAAGCGCCCAGCCTTGGCAGGTGCATCGAGTCGACCTCGACTGGCCATGATGGATGATGCTTTGAAATTAAGAATTCCTAAAAGGAAAGGAATCAAAGTCAAAATGCCAAAAAGGCAAAATAAAGTTAAAAAAGGTTAAGTCCCACATGATTAACCGTTCTGGTAAAGTTTTGGAAAAATTAAGAGCTATAGGATTAGAAATGAAACCGATCCCTAGGGATCAAGCAAGCAATTGAGATCTTCATCAAAAAAAGACGAGTCCAGGTCAAATGACCAAAATAATCAAGGCCGTAAAACCAACTATCGTTTCAAACTGACAAATTGTTCTTTGTTTGAAAAACATGTGAAACACAAAAGCAACCTTGCAAGAAGCAAGTGCAACCAAAAGAAACTGCACAAGGGATAGAAATAGCTCTGCAACAACAACTTCAAAAGGGAAGTCTCCTCCAAAATTATTTCCCGCATTTACGCACTCTCTGAAAATAAAAAGAAGGAAAAAAAAGAAGAAATGATGTTCAAACCAATGGTAGTATAGGGTCTCCAATCCCTAACTGCATTTTTCCAGCATAGGGTCCCACTCCCTAGTTGATGCCAGCATAACCTTATGATTTTCCAACTTAGGGTCCCACTCACTAGTTGATGCCAGCATAACCTGATGACTTTCCAACATAGGGTTCCACTCACTAGTTGATGCCATCATAATCTGATGACTTTCCAACATAGAATCGCATTCCCTAGTTGATGCCAGCATAACCTGATGACTTTCCAACATAGGGTCTCATTCCCTAGTTGATGCAAGCATAACCTGATGACTTTCCAACATAGGATCTTCACTCCCTAGTTGATGCCAGCATAACCTGATGATTTTCCAATATAGGGTCCCACTCCCTAGTTGATGCCAGCATAACCTGATGATTTTCCAACATAGGGTCTCCACTCCCTAGTTGATGCCAGCATAACCTGATGACTTTCCAACATAGAACCGCATTCCCTAGTTGATGCCAACATAACCTGATGATTTTCCAACATAGGGTCTCCACTCCCTAGTTGATGCCAGCATAACCTGATGACTTTCTAAAATAGGTTCCTCACTCCCTAGTTGATGCCAGCATAACCTGATGATTTTCCAATATAGGGTCTCCATTCCCTAGTTGATGTCAGCATAACCTGATGATTTCCCAACATAGAGTCTCCATTCCCTAGTTGATGCCAACATAACCTGATGATTTTCCAATATAGGGTCTCCATTCCCTAGTTGATGCCAGCATAACCTGATGATTTTCCAACATAGGGTCTCCAATCCCTACTTGATTTCACTTTTAGGCATAAGATCTCCATTCCCTAGTCTACATTTACTTCAGGTACACTACTCTAACCCCTTTTATCGCTTTCAATAATGACGTAGTAGAGAGTTTTGTTACAATAACTCACGAAATTTTCCTAGTAAAAATTGGGGCAAAAAAAATTTGTTTGTTTGTTTCAATGCCTGAGTAGGTTATACCTCGAGGCGCAAGATAATAGACGACCAACGGAGAAGTCTCGGTCTGGAATAAAAGAAAGAAAAGAAATAGTTGAACCTAAAGTACAGAAGCGGAAAAGATGTGGACTGCTCAAGACAACATTGAAGTCACAAGCTTTGCATGTCCCGTCTTGATCCGAAAAAGCTGAAGAATATTGAACCAGCACCTGCAGCTAACAAGCATCAAGATCCGGATCAGAGCCTGCATAAAGAACCAGCCAAGACTCAAGACCAAGCTTCAGAAGATTTATAGACAGGAATCTTGTAACTCTTAGCTGATAGGCTTAGTTAGTTTTCTTCATTTTGACTTTGGTGTAATAAGGAGCTCAGCAGCAGTAACAACAGTGAAATCACAGCTTCCCGGTAGTCCCATCTACCAAAACTCCCAGAACTACACTGACCTGATTCCTTTATGACCAAGGATATGTAGGTATGATGACCCAAGGGGTCATTTTATGAATTTAGACTTTGTTCTAGGCTTAATATACATAAAAAGACTAATTTGAAATACCTCAATTTGCGTGCGCGGTCCGGGCGTGAAACCGAAAAGCTTTAATGTGAAAATATGAGAAATAGTGATTTCTAAAATTTAAATTTGATTATAGTTGACTTTGTTCAACATTTTGAGTAAACGGACCCGGATCTGTGTTCTGACGATCCCGGGAGGTCCGCACTAAAATATGGGACTCGGGCGTATGCACGAAAATGAATTCCGAGGTCCCAAGCCTTAGAAATCAATTTTTGAAAGAAATTGTTTTGCTGAAATATTAATAAAATAAAGAAAAGAATTACTATTTGAAACCATTGGTATCGGGCCCGTATTTTGGTTTCGTAGCCTGAAACAGATTTGTTATAGTATATAAAGGTTTACTGTGAAATTTGGTGAAAAACGGAGTTCGTTTAACATGATTCGGACATTCGGTTGAAAAGTTATGAACTTTAAGTGTTCTTGATGAAAATGATGAGTTTTGAGGTTTAATTCATAGTTTTACATGTTATTTTCATGATTTGGTCGCACGAGAAAGTCTGTATGATGCTCTTAAACTTGCGTGCGTGTTTGGTTTAGATCCCCGAGGGCTCGGGTGAGTTTCAATTAGGTTTGGGTTGTGTTGCGTTCGTTCCTTCTTATGCTTCGACGTCGTTTCTTCAAGCATAAATGATATCATATTGAACAAATGAGCTTTGATTTCTGTTTTGAATGAAGTATTAGATCTGTATCGTAATTACGGACCCGTAATAAAAAGAATCATCGAATTTGGACATCGTATGAGGATTTTATGATCATTTTACTAAGGTAGCTAGATTTTTCAGGTTAATTACGAAATTGTCACTTACGGCTTATTAAAAATATGCAATATTTCATATCTCCTTCATTATAAGGTCAAATTGAGTTATTCAAAAGCCTAAGTTGACTAGAATTTCACAAGGAATCCATTGGAGATATAAAAATCGAGTTTCGGGATCGTTTGGCACAGGAAACGAGGCAGAATAGCTGACAGAAAAATATATATAAAACAGACAGACTTCTTCTTCTTCAAATTTTCGAACCCTACAGCCTAGGAACGAATTCCTTCACCAAATATCATCCCCAAGTCATAGGTAATCAATTCTAAACTTTACTCTTTCAATTACCCATTGTTTTCCATCACTTTTAAATCAAAAACTAAGAATTTTCATGTAAAAATTGAGGGTTTGGGTAGAATTAGGGACTGTCCGTCCGTCTGAGGATGAAATGTTGTACTCAACTCAATCTGTGTGCCCAACTCTCG
>ML297012.1:7591-29977 GCA_005239495.1 Nicotiana undulata | reverse complement strand
TCGTACTGACGTCCTTTTATTTGTGGACGCTGCATGTCGTGCTGCAGGTCCTGATAGACAGGTGGACACAGCTCTCCCACCATAATAGGCTTTCCAGTTCAGCGGTCATAGGCGATATCCCTTCTCCGGACTTGCCGTGGTCTTGGTATGCATTTTTTGTTATAGATATTATGGGTATGTCGAGGCCCTGTTCCGGCTATGTTGTATTACTTATGCTCCTTTAGAGGCTCATAGACAGGTGTCAACTCATGTATAGTTTGGTATGCCTTGTTGGATATTTTTTGTTGTATAGTCTTTCATGGAAGCGTGTTAGCTCGTACCTTTTTTGTAGTTTCTTAGCAATCTTGTCATATGTTCATGATCAATATCTACCATTTATATTGATCTCGTTATCCCTTAAAGATAATAAGAAGGTTAGATAAAATGTACGTTGGTGCTCGGCAAGTATTGCCCGGGTGCTAGTCAAGATCTTCTAGTTTGGGTCGTGACAGAGAGGCTATATGTTTATCTTGTCGTTGTATAAAATACCGTAAGTGCAATATTGGTAAGAGAGGACAAAGGTAAACAATCTCCTATCTATTACGTGAGTAAATCATTATGAGATGCTGAAAATAGATATCCTCATCTTGAAAAATTAGCCTTGGCTTAAATCATGGCAGCTAGAAAGCTAAGACCATACTTTCAGTGTCACCAAATTACAATCATAACTTCATATCCACTGAGAAATAATCTGCATAAATAAGAACTATCAGGGAGATTAGCTAAATGGGCAATAGAATTAAGCGAACATGACATAATCTATCAGCCTAGGACTGCAATAAAGTCTCAGATTTTAGCTGATTTTGTCACTGATTTCAATACAAGCATAATTCTGAAGTGGAAAAAGAATTGCAAATCATCAACGGGGCTAATCCAGGAATATGGACCCTATTCACTAACGACTCTTCTAATGTAAAAGGATCCGATTTAGGAATTGTTTTAATATCACCTACGGGTAAAAATATAAGACATGCTACTAAATGTTATCCCATAACTAACAATGAAGCAGAGTATGAAGCTGTCATTGCAGGACTTGAATTAGCACGAGAACTCTCAATCGAGTAGATCATGATCAAAAGTGACTCTCAACTAGTGGTAAACCAGATGCAGGGGACTTATACTTCTAGAGAGGCTCGAATGCAACAATATCTGGAAAAGGCACGAGACCTAGTTGTTGATACCCAATGTTTTCCACAATAGTTTTATTATGCATATATGTCTTCAAAATCATTCATTAACATCAATTGGTATTTTTCCACAATTTCAACATTTTTCAATTAATTTTCCCTAGCATTTTATTTTAATAAATAATTATAAAATTGCATCACAAATGATTTCAAAATATTTCTTGATTAATATTACTATCTATAGTCCTATTAAGTCCAAATTATTTCATAGATAGCCAAATTGGCACCTTTGGCTATAAATGCAATAACTTTGCAATTATAGCCCATGCATACATTATTGCCTTGTTTTACCAGAAATTAGTACTTTGTATGTTTAAACACTAAATAACTATTTTTACAACATTTCTATGCATAAAATTCATTTTTAAATTACTTTAATCAATTGGTTCGGGTATTGAACAAATAGCCTCTTTTATTTCAATTTTAGCCTAAAATCTACCAGCATAGCACCTTATAAAATAATCCCAAAAGACCCCAAGCCCAATACCCATTTGGTCGACCCAAAACACCCTTGCCAATCGTGGCCGTTGATCATTTTTTATCAACGGTCCAGGACTCCCCTACCTTAATTAAACACATATACCCCTCTCTAACCCTAATCATTTTCCCTCTTTCCCTCGTCGTCACTCTCCTATCCGTCTCTCAGACTCTCTCATACTCTAACCCTAATCCCCCCCCCCCCCCCCCCCGCTATCACTAGTCTACTACCTCCTATGGTGGTTCTTCACCACCTCAGGCCTCTAATGGCCTCCTATATTCTATGGTATTACCATCTCCTAGATCCTTTAGGAGATTCTCAAGAGACCAGGGCAAGTCTGTTTACACCTTTGGGTTTTTCTCGCATGTTTAAGGCCATTTGATTCGACTTTGAGTAAGATCCTTCTTATTTTCGTCTTAAGTCCATGGATTCCTAAGCGTATGATCTCGTCTCCGGTTTACTTTCTAAATCCCTAATTTTGGGTCTCTCCGATCTTTTCATATCTGTACAGATCTGAGACGAATTTAACCTATCTCACATGTTTTCGTGAAAGTTTTATTGTTTTTCAACAGATTTTCCGTTTTTTCCTAAAAACCTAAGGTTTACTGAAAATCATCTTCTCTAAAAGCTTTCTGATATTGAATGTTTAATCTTCTGTTCTTACGTGCTTTTGACCGATTTATGTTGTGTTCGCCTTAACCTAGTCGATTTTTGCTAAAGCCCTAATTTTCTCATGTTGTGATTCAATTCTGAGTTCTTCGTGTTACTTGTGCAATGTTTCGTTCTTTGTTTGACTCACTGGCTTCTGTTAGCCAGATTTATTGTTTTGACCTTTACCCTAGTTCATCTATATTAGGGTTTTTGAGTCGATTTCTTGGCTAATTTCTATGTTTATGAAATTTATTTAACCTATTTGTTTATTTGTGGAAACTGATATTCTCCCCAACTTAAATCAGTATTATTTTGAATTTTTGATTTACTGATTTGGCTCTGTTAAACTTATGTGCTGATTCTTGATTATTTCCCTTATTTACGACCTTAATTAGTTTTTCGTACCTTATTTTATTAGATGTGATACTTACTGATTCTTAAAGATTGCTTCCTTAATTGAACTCCTGTCTATTTACCCCTAATTGCTCATTCTTTACTTAATGTCTGACTTGATTATTTCCCCTTAAATGTCTCCTGCCCTTTACCGTTGGGTAATTACCCTTAATTAAGGGAAAACTACACTAATTTGTGTGTAATTAATTATGTGGCTTCCTTAATTGCTAAATGATTGATCTCCTTTACCTTATTGTGTTTTGCTCCTAACTACTATATATACCCTCCTCTATTCTCACTTCAAGACATTCGAACATTTGTTCAAAAACTCACTTACACTTTAAAAGCTCTCTTTTCTTCTCTGGTACTTGAGATATTCATTGTTCTAGCCGGCTGTAAGCCAAGGCTAGATATTGCACAGCATCTGCTTTACATTCTATGTTATCTTTCCCAACTAGTATGTCTCAGTTTAATTTTGAAATCTAAGACTCGGTGTGTTTCGTTACTGCTTTAGGTCATTAGTTATGAGTATCATTCTTGTTCCTGTTTACTATCTTGTTTTGCTCAATATGTAACTAGTATTGTCTAAACTACAACTATTTGCTTACTGCTTCATCTAGCATGTTTAAATCTTGTCTGTTCAATATGTAGTCAGCATGTCCAATCTATGAATGCTCGTGTGGTGCTTGCCTAGCATGTTTAAATTCCTGCTTGCTCTTCTTTACTGATGAGATCATCCTAATCTCTTGGGTCTTCGATTGATCCTAATTATGTGTATGATTCTGTTCAACACCCTCTGCTCTCAACATTGTTCTGCTATACCCCTGTTATTTTTCTCAACTACCTACTTTCATGATTAACCTATTAATGCTATGAGACTCCTAAGTGCTCTCTGAAACTTTGCTGTTTATATGTTTCCCTGAACACTGATGTGTATTCTATGTGTCCCCAACCCAACTATCCCTGTTTTGAATCTGTTTGCTAGGTATTCCTGAATCTGGTTGTTCTAAGACCAATTTACTTGTGTTCTGATTTTTAAAGTGTTTTAATACCTTTCTCAAACTGATTTACTACTAAGCTAGTTCCTATTTTCAGAAAATCTTTTCACTCCTAGATTTATCTCTACGCTGTCTTCTTACCTAAAAGTCTTTCAAAACTATGTCACGCATTCTCACTTTACTCTTAAGTCAATAGGTTCTGCCCCTCCAGTGTGTGTACTGCCTTGGGAACCTCTTGAGATCCCAGGGAGTACTTAGTCATAGATCTTCTGAACATGACTCCATCCCAGATATCTATATTATCATTGCTACAGAATTTAGAAGCACATAGGAGAGCCCTGATGAAAGTGTTGAATGAAGATTATGTGCCTAATAACATCACAAGCGGAGAGATAGCTAACATGCTAGGTCATGTATTAGAAGTCACAAGATTACTTTCCACGAGTATGAACTACCACCTGAAGGTTTGAGCCACAATCGGGAACTGCACATTACCGTGCAATGTGAAGATTATTTCATTACTAGGGTTCTGATCGATGGAGGGTCCAACGTTAACATTTGCCCATTGACAACACTAAAGGGGTTGGGCAAGGGACTGTACGAAATATGAGATGGATCCATAATGTGAAGGTGTTCGACAAATCTCAAAGGGCCACCATTGGAGAGATCAATTTCTGTATGCAAATATGACCTACATGGTTTGAGGTCGAATTTCAGGTGTTAGACATATCTGCGTCCTATAATCTGTTATTAGAAGGACCATGGATATATGTCGCTGGGGCTGTGGCATCGACTTTGCATCAGGTGGTAAAATTTGAGTGGAATCATCAGAAGGCAATTATCCATGGAGATAGGAGCAACCCCATCTATAACCGACAAACTATCCCGGAAGTTGAGGGTAGAAGAAGACTTGGTGGAGAAACTTATCATCACATCGAGCGGGTCAATGCAATCGATAAATATAAGTGGTGGGACAATAAAATAGCAAGCATGACGAATTGAAGCGGATATGAATCTGGCAAGGGTCTCGGCAAGAATCTTTAGGGCATTTCCAAGCAGATACAACTGAAGCGTCACGACACTACTTTTGGCCTGGGATATCAGTACACCGGGCGAGAGTACAAAAACTGGTCGCCACCATGGCACGGTCTTTACTATCCATTGGAGCAGCCCATACCGCATTTGGAACAGACTTCCAACAAGCCAGCATCATATGGGGATCAGAGGAAGAAGAAGCATTAACGACCTTAAGGAACCTATTCCTGGAGGACGATGATATTGAGTACTGTGTAATTGTCGAAGAGGAGGAGGAGGAAGGCCCTACCATCCATGTTGTGAGCAAGAGATCATTCCTCAGAAACTGGACTGTCAGACCATCCAGGGCCCGACGAATCCTGGGGTAGCAAGGTTGAACAAGCACTGTTTATTTTGTTTGTTAATGATTTCCTTTTTGCACTCCTATTTTAAATAAAATATCCAGTGTTCCAAAAATGTTTGTTTAAATTATTGAAAATCTCTTTTATGTTTAAACGAATCAATATTTATTCTTAGCATTTTTCTCTCATACTTTTATCTATACAACATTACTATTTCCTATCTTGATGAACTAATGACTATGACATGCAATGAGACACTGCAACAATAGGACAGATATTTGGAAGAAGAAGATATCATACCCGAGGAAATCGTTAGAGAAGTAGAGAACTTTGAGAACAAGCCTAAGTCTAATCTGGACGAAACTGAGGTAATCAACTTGGAAAATTTTGAAACCATCAAGGAAACTCGCATCAACATCCACATGTCACTGTCAGAGAAAGAAGAGTACACACAATTCTTGAAGGAATATGAGGACATATTTGCATGGTCATACGATGATATGACCGGACTAAATACATCTATCGTGGCTCACAAGTTTCCCACCAATCCAATGTTCCCGACAGTGAAGTAGAAGCTCCGGAAATTCAAACCTGATATGAGTCTGAAAATCAAGAAATAAGTCACTAAACAAATCAACGCCAAGGTCCTCAGGGTAGTTGAATACCCAACATGGTTAGCCAACATCGTGCCAGTATCGAAGAAGGATGTAAAGGTTAGGGTTTGTGTCGATTACCGGGATCTCAATCGAGCCAGTCCAAAGGATGACTTCCCGCTCCCAAACATACACATACTAATCGACAATTGTGCAAAAAATGAACTCTAGTCATTTGTGGATTGTTTCGCCGGTTACCATCATATTTGGATGGACGAAGAGCACGCTGAGAAAATAGCTTTCATTACGCCATGGGGAGTGTATTGTTACAAAATTATGCCATTCGGCCTAAAGAATGTTAGGGCCTCATACATGAGGGCTATGACTACTATCTGCCATGATATGATACATAAGGAGATCGAGGTGTATGTGGATGACGTCATCTTCAAATCCAAGAAATTCGCCGATCATATAGCAGATTTGAAGAAGTTCTTCGACAGGTTGCGGAGATACAATCTGAAACTAAACCCTGCGAAGTGTGAATTCGGTGTCCCTGCCGAAAACCTGGTGGAGTTCATCTTCAGCCGCCGAGGGATAGAGCTAGATCCATCAAAAGTAAAAGCCATCCAAGAGCTTCCACCACCAAAGAGTAAGAAGGACGTAATGAGTTTTCTGGGATGACTAAATTACATCAGGCGGTTCATAGCCCAATCCATAGTCATATGTGAACCAATCTTCAAGATGTTAAAGAAAGATGCTGCAACCAATTTGACCGAGGATTGTCAAAAGGCCTTCGACAGAATCAAGGAGTACTTATCAACACCACCGGGTTTGGTTCCCGCCAGAGCCAGGTAGAACTTTATTACTCTACCTTGCAGTACTAGACAGAGCTTTTGGCTGCAATATGGGGCAGCATGACGAGACATGGAGAATGGAGAAAGTTATCTATTATCTGAGTAAGAAGTTCACTCCATATAAGGCACGATACTCTCTAATGGAATGTACCTGTTGCGCTCTGACCTGGGTAGCTCAGAAGCTGAGACACTACTTCTGTGCCTACACAACATACCTCATATCAAGGATGGATCCCTTGAAGTATAGCTTTCAGAATCCCATGCTCAATGGCAAGCTGACTAAGTGGAAATCCTGTTGAGTGAGTTCGACATCGTCTGTCTGACTTAGAAAGCGGTCAAGCAACAAGCATTGGCAGATCATCTTGCTGAAAATCCTGTGGGAGGAGAATACGAACCCCTGAAAATGTATTTTCCCGATGAAAAAGTGTTGTTCATTAGAGAGGACATTGCTGAATCCTATGATGGCTGGAGGATTTTCTTTGACGGAGCGGCAAATTCCAAAGGAGTCGGCACTGGGGTGGTGTTAGTATTAGAAACTGGCCAACATTATCCGGTATCTGCTAAACTCAGATTTCCCTGCACCAACAACATGGCAGAGTATAAAGCCTGCATACTAGGGCTCAACATGGCCATCGACATGAATATTCAGGAGTTACTAGTTATCGGTGACTCAGATTTTCTTATACATCAAGTACAAGGAGAATGGGCCACCAAGAATTCTAGGATATTGCCGTATCTGCACCTTGTGCAAGAATTCGAGAAAGAGGTTCACAAAGACATAATTTCGGCATGTCCCTAGAATCCAGAACGAGCTTGCCGATGCACTGGCCACTTTATCATCCATGATACGACATCCGAATAAGATCTTCATTGATCCTATTCCAGTAAAAATCCATAGCCAGCCATCATATTATGCCCATGTTGAAGAAGAAGCGGACGGGAAACCTTGGTTCCACGACATTAAGGAATACTTGGAAAAGAGAGAGTACCCGGAGCATGCAAATCATACCCAAAAATGTATGCTTCAGAGGTTTTCCAACAGTTTCTTTCATAGCAAAGGAACCCTGTATAGGAGAACTCCCAATTTGGGATTATTGAGGTGTGCCGACACAAATGAAGCTTCCAAACTACTTGAAGAGATACATGTTGGGACCTGCGGCCTGCATATGAATGGCTTTGTCTTGGCCAAGAAGATACTCAGAGCCGGTTATTTCTAGATGACCATGGAGACTGACTGCATGCAGTATGTTTGGAAATGCTACCAATGTCAGGTATGTGCAAAAATGATAAAAGTGCCACCGAATGAGCTCAATGCAACTAGATCACCTTGGCCATTCGCCGCATGGGGAATGGATGTCATTGGTCCAATCGAGCCCACCGCCTCGAATAGGCACCTATTCATCTTGGTAGCTATTGATTACTTCACCAAATGGGTCGAAGCAGCATCGTACAAAGCAGTGACTAAGAAAGTTGTGGCAGACTTTGTCCTTGATCAGATTGTTTGTCGATTCGGAGTTCCATAATCAATCATCACTAACAACGCTTCTAATCTAAATAGTGATATAATGAAGGCCATGTGCGAGACTTTCAAAATCAAGCACAAGAACTCCACAATCTATAGACCTCAGATGAACGGGGCCATAGAAGCTGCCAACAAGAACGTAAAAATGATACTGAGAAAGATGGTGGAAAATCACAAAATTCGCCTGATTGGGATACCGCACCACAATTGGTGTGTCAACCGGTGCAACTCCCTACTTGTTGGTTTATGGTACATAAGTTGTTATTCCTGCTGAAGTGGAGATTCCTTGTATCATACAAGAAGCCAAGCACAGCGATGCCGAATAGATAAAGAGTCATTTTGAGCAGCTAGCCCTCATAGACAGAAAGAGGATGAACGCAGTGTAACATGGGTATCTCTATCACAACAGAATGTCTAGAGCCTTCAGCAAAAGAGTCAAGCCAAGACAGCTCACACTGGGGCAGCGGGTGTTGAAGAAGATCTTTCCGCACCAGGATGAAGCCAAAGGGAAATTCATTCCTAATTGGAAAGGTCCTTACATGGTCCATAAAGTACTAACACGAGGAGTTCTTATACTTGCATAAGTAGACGGAGAAATCTGGCCAAAATCGATCATCTCATATGTAATCAAGCGATACTATGTGTAACCCTTTATGCTTTTCTCAAATGATGTAAATTGAACTACGCCCGACCTGATTTCCATTTAAGAGGGGATACGTAGGCAGCCCTGTGGGTTTGGTCACAATTCAATAAAAACCTTATTTCACCATTATCATAAACTGGGGCAAAATTTTGAGGAGGACCATCAAAATTCAGAAGCTAGTTTAGCCGATCGCATCATGTACAACAATCAGAGATGACAATCAATCTAACTGGGGCAGAATTTTGAGGAGGACCCTCCAAATTCCATAAAAAATGAGGTCGCAATGTCTTGGGTCTTGTCACAGTCACTGGTTCATCCAACTAATTTCTAAAAATATATATTTTCAGTAAGTTTTTGAAAACTATGCATGCTTGCTTACAAAATAACTCTGTTTAGCAAACGCTACCCCCAATGATTTGATAAGGATCTTCAGACCAAGCAAAGCAAGTCAAGCTAGCCGACGGGGGCATGAACTAACCTCCCCTCTACATAATTCATGATTTTTATTTTGTTGCAGGAATGAAGAATATACATGCCTTGAAGTCACAACCTTCGCAACAACCGCGACACTGAAATCTACTACCAGCTAAGAAAATTCTACTACTATCTGCTATTTATTCTATTTTTCGGCACAAGGCTATTATCTGCCTTCATTTGCATGGGACTAAGCCTTGTCCCGCATCTTGCATGAGGTTAATCTCTACCTCCACATTTTCATAAGGCTAATATCTACCTTCATCTTTCATGAGGTTAAGCTCTACCTCCACATCCTGCATGAGGTAAAGCTCTACCTCCATATTTTCATTAGGCTAATCTCTGCCTTCATTTGCATGAGACTAAGCTCTGTCTCCATACTTGCATGAGGCTAAGCTTTGCCTCCACATCTGCATAAGGCTAATCTCTGCCTTCATTTGCATGAGACTAAGCTCTGTCTCCATACTTGCATGAGGCTAAGCTTTGCCTCCACATCTGCATAAGGCTAATCTCTGCTTTCATTTGCATGAGACTAAGTTATGTCTCCATAGCTGCATGAGGCTAAGCCCTGCCTCCATTTGCATAAGGCTAATCTCTGCCTTCATTTGCATGGGACTAAGCCCTGTCCCGCATCTTGCATGAGGTTAAGCTCTACCTCCACATCCTGCATGAGGTAAAGCTCTACCTCCATATTTTCATTAGGCTAATCTCTGCCTTCATTTGCATGGGACTAAGCCCTGTCCCGCATCTTGCATGAGGTTAAGCTCTACCTCTGCATCCTGCATGAGGCTAAGCTCTGCCTCCATCTTCATAAGGCTAATCTCTACCTTCATTTGCATGAGACTATTCTCTGTCTGCATACCTGCATGAGGCTAAGCTCTGCCTCCAATTTACATTCTTTCACCGAGACTAAGCAATGTCTCTCCATCATTTTCTACTTTTCTCCTCTTTCGGGCTAAGTCTGCCCTCTATTTCACAAGACTAAGCCTTGTCTTGTTGACATCATTTTTTGCATCTCATGGGTGGAAATATCACCAACCTATCAAAAGTCGTCATACTCTAAAGGCATCATCCTCATAGCCGGAAGAAACCATGTCATGGCCTAAGGATCTCTCAAATTTGTATGTCATTATTCAAAGGCGTCATGGTTCGGAGGCACCATCTTCATGGCCCGAGAACATTATTTCATGTCCTGTGAATCTCTCATTGAACAATTCATGGCCCAGGACGTCATGGTCTTAGGACGTCATCCTCAACCGTCCAAAGACAACTTTCATGGTCCGAAGGGAACCTGCATCATGTTTAAATTTCTGCAAAAATATATGCTTGTAGTATCTTTATTTGTAGGTGATCCGGTAAGCAACTTCTATCCTAGCAGGAGCGATCTCGCTCAAGTTCCTTCGACTATCTCAAACAGTACTTCTCCCATAAAACTATTCCTTTGCCTATCCCGAAACACTGCGTCCGTTCTTGTGATGACTTCTTCGGTATATTCTGTCGATGAATCCATAACTATACACGGCATGATTCCTATAAAACCAGGGATCTGTAGGCAGCTCAGAAGCCAGAGTGCGGCCTAAATGTCCCAAACCATCTCACTCGGTCAAAATTGGCCATCGTATCTTCACCTGACAACTCTTTCATCCTTTCCGGGTAAAGATGGGCAGTTGTTGATACCCAATTGTTTCCAAAATAGTTTTAAAATTATTATCTGTCTTGAAAATTATGCACTAGCATCAATTGGTATTTTTCCACAATTTCTATATTTTTAAATTAATTTGCCCTAGCATTTTATTTTAATAAATAATTATAAAATTGCATCACAAATGATTTCAAAAAATTTCTTGATTAAATATTACTATATATGGTCTTATTAAGTCCAAATTATTTCATATATAGCCAAATTAGCACCTTTTGGCTATATTGCAATAACTTTGCAATTATAGACCATGCATAAATTATTGCCTTATTTTACCAGAAATTAGTCCTTTGTATTTTTAAATACTAAATAACTATTTTTAAAACATTTCTATGCATGAAATTCATTTTTTAGAATTAGTTAATTATTTTACAAATTAATTTTAATCAATTGTTTGGGGTATTTAACAAATAGCCTCTTTTATTTCAATTTTAGCCTAAAATCTACCGGCCCAACACCTTATAAAATCAGCCAAAAAGATCCCAGGGCCAATACCCATTTGCCCGACCAAAAACCCCTTGGCTAATCCTGGCCGTTAATCATTTTTGATCAATGGTCAATGACTCCCCTACCTTAATTAAACCCATATACCCCTGTCTAACCCTAATAACTTTTCCCCTTTCCCCCGCTGTCACTCTCATCTCTGCCTCTCAAGCGCTCTCTAACTCTAACCCTAATTCCCCCCCCCCCCCCCTAGCCCTGTTCGTTTTAACCCCTGGGGAGGGGGAAAAAAAGCGCCTCAAACCTCACCCTAATTTCCCCCCCCCCCCCCCGTAACTAGTCTACTACCTCTTATGGTGGTTCTTTACCACCCCAGGCCTCTAATGGCCTCCTATATGCTATGGTATTACCATCTCCTAGATCCTTAAGGATATTCTAAAGGGAGCAGGGCAAGTCTGTTTACACCTTTGCATTTTTCTAGCCTATTTCAGGCCATTTGATTCGACTTTGAGTAAAATCCTTCTTATATTCGTCTTAAATCCATGGATTCCTAAGCCTATTATCCCATATATGTTTTAATTTCTATAACCATAATTTTGGGTCTCCGATCTTTTCAGATCTGTACAGATTTAAGATGAACCCAACCTATCTCACATGTTTTCGTGAAGGTTTTATGGTTTTTCAATTGATTCTTCGTTTTTCCTAAAAAAACTAGGGTTTACTGAAAATCATCTTCTCTAAAAGCTTTCTGATTTTGAATGTTTAATCTTCTATTCTTACGTGCTTTTGACCGATTTATGTTGAGTTTGCCTTAACCTAGTCGATTTATGTTAAAGTCCTAATTTTCTCATGTTGTGATTCGATTCTGAGTTCTTCTTGTTACTTGTGCAATGTTTTGTTCTGTGCTTGACTCACATGCTTCCCTTAGTCAGATTCATCGTTTTAACTTTTACCCTAGTTCATCTCTATTGGGGTTTCTGAGTCGATTTCTCAGCTAATTTCTATGTTTATGAAATTTATTTAACCTATTTGTTTATTTGTGGAAACTGATATTCTACCCCCTTAAATCAGTAATATTTCTAATTTTTGATTTACTGATTTGGCTTTGTTAAACTTATGTGCTGATTATTGATTATTTCCATTATATACGACCTTAGTTAGTTTTTCCTACCTTAATTGATTAGTTGTGATACTTACTTATTCTTCAAGATTGCTTCCTTAATTGAACTCCTGTCTATTTACCCCTTATTTCTCATTCTTTACTTGATGTCTGACTTGATTTTTTCCCCTTAAACCTCTCCTTCCCTTTACCGTTGGGTAATTACCCTTAATTAAGGGAAAACTACACTAAGTTGTGTGTAATTGATTCTGTGGCTTCCCTAATTGCTGAGTGATTGATCTCATTTACCTTATTTTGTTTTGCTCCTAACTACTATATATACTCTTCTCTATTCTCAGTTCAAGACACACGAACATTGGTTCCAAAACTCACTTACACTCTAAAATCTCTATTTTTTTCTCTGCTACTTGTGATATTCGTTGTTCTAGCCGGATGTAAGTCTAGGCTAGATATTGCACAACATCTGCTTTACATTCTGTGTTCTCTTTCCCAAATGGTATGTCTCAGTTTAATTTCGAAATCTAAGACTCTGTGTGTTTCATTACTGTTTTAGGTCATTAGTTGTGAGTCTCATTCTTGTTCCTGTTTAGTATCTTATTTTGCTCAATATTTAACTAGTATTGTCTAAACTACAACTATTTGTTTACTTCATCATCTAGCATGTCTAAATATCGCCTGTTCAATATGTACTCAGCATGTTTAAACTATGAATGCTCATCTGGTGCTTGCCTAGCATGCTTAAATTCCCTCTTTCTCTTCTTTACTGATGAGATCATCCTAGTCTCTTGGGGCTTCGATTTATCCTAATTATATGTATGATTCTGTTCAACACCCTCTTCTCTCAACATGGTTCTTCTATACCCCTGCTATGTGTCTCAACTACCTACTGTCATGACTAACCTATTAATGCTATGAGACTCCTAAGAGATCTCTGTGTGTCCCCAACCCCACTATCCCTATTTGGAATCTATTTGTTAGGTATTCCTGAATCTGGTTGTTCTAAGACCAATTGACTTGTGTTCTAATTTCAAAAGTGTTTTAGTACTTTTCTCAAACAGATTTACGACTAAGTTAGTTTCTATTTTCTAGAAAACCTTTTCACTCCTAGAGTCATCTCTACAATGTCTTCTTACCTAAAAGTCTTTCAAAACTATGTCAAGTACTCTCACTTTACTCTTAAGTCAATAGGTTCTACCCCTCAAGTGTTTGTACTGCCCTGGGATCCTCTTGACATTCCTTTGAACTCTGGAACACTGGGGCTGGCCCTTCCACAATGCATATATTTAGTCCCTATTGTGAAAAGTCTGGGTGTGAGCACTGCCTGGGATCCTTGAGGTCCTTAGGGAACTCTGACAGACTTGGACACAAATTTGGCTATGAAATCCTTGGCATTTGAGACTACTGAAGGTCTGGTACTCCCAGGTTTGCTTTGGGCCTACTTCAGGCTCCCTATAGTTTAATTTATATTTCATTTATGTAATTCATTCAATCTTGGCCTGTAATAATTATTTGTAAGCAGATATTGGGGTAACTAGCGAAAATGGAGGGTAGCTATATGATCTTATGGGTAATGCTGGGTAGAAATCATGTTTCTAGGCTTTACATTATGCAAATCTACATTAGAAATCATGTTCTAGGATTGGTGTGTCTATCTGCATTCAAACCACATCAAACCTGTGCACTAGACATCATGTTTTAGGATATTCACGTTTATTGCTTCAGCATATCGCATACTCAATTTCTGGCTCTGTATAAGTACCGTCACTTAGAAGTCCTGCTATTAAATAATGCTAATAAAAAAATAGTCATCCCCTGTATGCATTAGACACCATGTTTATTAGGAACTCTGTTTGCATCTGTTTGAACCATGTAAATTTTGACTAAATAAATAACTATCCATGAAATGTTTTAAAACAGCCTCACGCGTAGGTGTCATGTATTTAAACACAAATTGGTATAAATCACCTGTTAAAATCTGTATCACGTAGATCAAGCATGCCTATAGGTTGAGTAATCTCAAACTGTTTAAACAACTCCTGCAACTGTAGTTTCCTACAGTCCACGCCTAGGCAAGCCTTAGGTGATTAACGTCCTTGTATAAAACTGAAAACTATGTTCTGGTTATTTATTAATTTCTTAAGTCTCACAAGTTCTAAAATCAGTAGGCAAACTGATTAGGACCCTACCATTGACTTTTGAAATAGTGCTGCATATTCTGTGCGAAACTCACCTAGATATCCTATTCTAGGATTTCTCTAAAAAATTACCTAAACTTTTTGTTTTAGACGTGCTGTTTATTTACATATATACATGTGGAGGTAAACATGAGCCTTTTAACTGCTTTTCCCCTATTTGGTTTTCCTACATGTTATTTATTTGTCGCCTAGAGTTTTGCCTTTTAAACACCTTAGGATTGTCTAGAACTGACCAAGTCTAGAGGTCTTAAACTCCTCCGGGACCACAAGGAAGGGACGGGTACCAACACGCTTAGATTTCTTTAATCAAAACTCGCTTATATAACCGCTAAGGGGTGGGATAACGTGTAGTAAATGGATATGATGACCTGTGCACTAATGCAACAAGTACCCCCTCTCATTGAAGAGTGATTACCAGACATTGCATGGATATGATCCTATAGGATAAACAACTTAGGACCCCTTTTATCCCTTTTACATATGTGTGCTTAGACTGGCTATTTGTTAAAAACCTTTATTTCTTTTACATATGTGTGATTAGACAACTTATCTGTCAAAACCTTATCTTTTACATATGTGTGCTTAGACTGCTTAAAATGCTTTATTTATTTTACATATGTGTGCTTAGACTGCTTATTTGATACTTGACTAATTCACAAAGTAAGTTTGGCCGGGACCCACCGTTGTAAACTTCGAGGGGTACCTAACACCTTTCCCTCGAAGTAGCTTCAAGCCCTTACCCAATCTCTGGTAATACAAACTAGTTTTATAAATGAACCGTAATAGATGACCTAACGCACCTTAATTTGTTAGTGGCGACTCTTCAATATTCTTATACCCCTTTCCCAAAAGGAAACGAGTTGTCCCAACAATGTCGAAAACCCTGACTATCCGCAAGGAGAGAAAAGGAAGGGGGGGGGGCGACACTAGTAAGACAATTCCAATCATGGAAGATTATACAAGTACCTAGAGAGGAAAATGCAGAAGCGGATGCATTAGCTAATATTGCAGCAGTTACCGACGTAACGAATAAAGATAATGCTATTGTGATACACTTATTTAATTCAGCAATCAACCGGGATAAAAATGAGGTAACATTTAATAATTTAACCTGGGATTGGAGAAACGAAATTATATTTTTTGCAGAATGGTACCGTGCCTAGAGATAAAAAAGAGGCTCAAGCACTTCGCCATAAAGCAGCACGGTACCGCGTAGTTTGTGTTAATCTATACCGCAAAATATTTGGAGGTCCCCTAGCAAGGTCCCTTGGACCTAATCAAACAGAATACGTAATGAAAGAAGTATACGAAGGACATTGTGGAAACCACACAGGAGCAAGGTATTTAGTCAAAATCCTGATCAGAGTAGGGTACTATTGACCTAAAATGGAAGAAGACGCTGAGAATTTCGTAGCTAAATGAGATAAATGCCAGCAATATTGTAACAATATGCATCGACCAGCAGAATTATTCCACCCAGTTGTGTCACTTTGGCCGTTCATGAAATGGGGAATGGATATAGTACGACCTCTTCCCCCAGCCAAAGGAAAGGTACGGTTTTTAATTGAATTAACAGATTATTTCTCAAAATGGGTGAAGGAAGATGCTTTTAAACAAGTGCGAGAAAAAGAAGTAAAAAGCATCATATGGCGAAACATCATATGTCGTTTTGGTGTACCAAAGGAAATCGTATGTGACAATGGCCCACAATTCATAGGCTCACAAACCACAGAATTCTTCGAAAGATGGCAAATCAAACGAATCACTTCTTTACCATATCAACCCAAGTCTAATGGGCAAGCCAAGTCAACGAACAAAATCATTGTCAATAATTTGAAGAAACGGTTGGAAAAAGCTAGAGGAAATTGTCCTGAAGAGCTACTGGCAGTATTATGGGCTTACAGAACTACTGCAAAAACAGCCACGGGAGAAACCCCATTCGCGCTTGTTTATGGTTCAGAAGCTTTAATATTTGTGGAAATTGGTGAACCAAGCACGGGATTCACAAAAACAACAAAAGAAACAAACAAAGACGAGTTGAGAACAAATCTGTATTTACTCGAGAAAAAGAGAGAAGCTGCATTAATACGTATGACAGCTCAAAAAAACTTATAGAGCGATATTAAAACAGAAAAGCTCACCTCGTATATTTTAAAATTGGAGACTTTGTCCTTAGAAAAGTCTTCCAATCAACATAGGAAGCTGGTGCAGGAAAACTAAATCAAAAGTGCGATGGACTCTATAAAGTCAGTGGCATTGCTGCAAAAGGCGCTTATGAGTTGTAAACCATGGATGCCAAAAATTTTACCAACAAGTTGGAATGATGTTCATTTGAAGAAGTATTACTTCTAAGGAAAAGGAATACCCAGAGTCAGGTCTCATTACGTTCAATTTCATTTTATTACAGTTAAAATTATACAAACCATTTTAGATGATAGAAAAAAAGCTAACCCATCACCAGATGATGATATTAGACCTGCATAGACGCGATGAAGTAACTGAATTCCCGGTTTAGGTTTATAACTTTCTAATGGACGTTTTAAAGGGTTAAGCAGTCATCATCTAAACTATACATTGTAGCAATATGCTCCATACTTCGTGATAAATGAAGTCTTTTCCCGGTCCTCCGGGTTTATTTGAATTTGATTGTACCTAGAGTAGGCATCGAGAAAGGTAAGAATCTCGTGGCCGGCCATGGCGTCGATCAAACAATCGATGTTAGGCAGTGTGAAAGAGTCTTTAGGGTATGCCTTGTTCAAATCTTTGTAGTCTACACACATTCTAAGTTTGTTTCCCCTTTTTAGAGACTACTACTACATTAGCTAGCCACTCGGGGTATTTTACTTCCCTAATGGACCCTATTTTGAGAAGCTTAGTTACCCCGTCCTTTATGAATGCGTGATTCACCTCGGACTTGGGCCTTTTCTTTTGCTTCACCGGCTTAAATCTGGGGTCGACACTCAATCGATTGGTGGTTATCTTAGGTGGGATCCCTGTCATATCTAAGTGGGACCAAGAAAAGTAATCAATGTTATCGATAAGGAATTGAATGACTTTTCTCCTTAGTTCGGGGGTTAATCCCGTTCTGAGGTATACATTTCATTCCGGTAGATGCTCGATTAATATCACCTGCTCTAGATCCTCGATCGTGGACTTCGTCGCATTTGATTCCTCGGGGGTGACAAAATTTCGAGGAGAGAGGAAGTCCTCTTCTTCATCTTCGACCACCTGTTCCTCAGGCTCAATCGAAGAAATTGATTGTGATTTCTATTTAGTTACATGTTTGTCCATGATGCTCGACTTTTCCGATGTGGAGGGCATTGATATTGGTGTCAAGTCATTGACTGCAAAAATCTCCTTTGATGCGTGTTTCTCTCCATACACCATCTTTACTCCATCTTTTGTTGGGAAATCCATCATTTTATGAAGGGTTGACGGCACCGCCCTAATGCTATGGATCCACGGCCTTCCAAGCAAAGCATTACACCTCATGTCACCTTTCATGACATGAAACTTCGTGTCTTGTATAGTCCCGACCACATTCGCTGGGAGGATGATTTCCCCCTTCGTTGTTTCGCTTGACATGTTAAAGGCATTCAAGACTCGAGATGCAGGTATGATTTGGTCAAGCAGCCCGAGCTACTCTACGACCCTCGCCCTGATTATGTTTGTCGAGCTACCTGGATCCACAAGAACATGCTTAACTTGAACTTTATTTAAAAGAATAGAAATTTCCAGTGCATCGTACTGCGGCTGAGAGAGGCCCTTGGTGTCTTCTTCATTGAATGTAAGGGTGTCCTCGGGCATGTAATCCCGAATCCGCATCTTCCTTGTGATTGACACTTTTGTGCATTTTGAACACGGGTCCCTGCGGGACGTCGACTCTTCCGATGATCATATGAATAACATGTTGAGGCTCCTCTGGTTCATCCTTCTTATTGGTGTCTGTTTCCTTGAAATGGTTCATGGCTCTGTCGCTACGAAATTCTCTAACATGCCCCTCATTGAATAATCGGGCTACCTCCTCTCTCAATTGTCTACAATCCTCAGTCCTGTGCCCATATGTACTGTGATACTTACACATCAAGTTGGGATTCCTCTGAGAAGGGTCAGTTTGTATGTGTTTTAATATCCTTAATCATTCCGATGGCTGAAATGATACCCGAGGCGTCGATGCTAAAATTGTAGTCTGACAATCGAGGTGCCTCCGTCAGTTTTGATTGCCAATCGAACGCGGTCTTACTCACGAGTCCCCAAGAATTCTATCCTTGATCCACTATTCGATCATTCAGAGGTACATTGCACCTCAAATTTTTTTCTATGCTCCTCGGCGTATGGATGAAATCTCTCCTTGTTCGGTCTCGGTTCCATTCCTGCATCTCTTGAATCTTTCGTTGCCTATCTGCTTGGATATACCGAACCCGAGTGGGCTCCCAACTGATCGTCCTCGACCCTTATCTTCGACTGATATCTAGTATGCACGTCCGCCCAAGTCAAGGCGGGATACACAATCAAGTTTATATTTAACTGTCTCGACGCTATCGAGCTTCACTCATTCAGCCCCTGAGCGAAAGCTTGAACAACCCAGTTATTGGAGACTGGTGGTAACTCCATTCGTTCCATTTGAAACCGGGATACAAACTCCCTTAACACCTCGTTGTTCCTTTGTTTAATTTTGAAGACCTCTGATTTCCTTGTCGCGATTTTTGTAGCTCCAGCATGTGCTTTCACAAACGAATCCGCCAATATGGCGAATGAATTGATAGAATTCGGGGGTAGTTTGTGGTACCAAATCATCGCCCCTTTGGAAAATGTTTCTCTAAATTTTTTCGGTAGAACAAACTCGATCTCATTGCCCTCCAAGTCATTTCCCTTTATACAACAAGTATATGTGGTGATGTGTTCGTTGGGATCGGTTGTCCCATTGTATTTGGTATGTCCGACATGCAAAATTTCTTTGGAATAGGCTTCGGTGCCGCACTCGAGAGAAAAGGTTTTTGTACAAACATTTTGGAATCCAGCCTTTTCAAAATCGGAAGCGTTCCTGGTATTTTGTCGACCCTCGAGTGGTACGTTTCCACCGTTTTATCATTATCCTTGATCCTATTTTCTCCTGACTCGATCTTGTTTGTGAGTTCTTCACGCATTCTCATGATTTTGTGGTCAGTCCCTTATCCATTATTACTCGACCTCTCCAGGATTGGTTTAGCACGGTGAGTAGTTTCTGGTCCCACCACGCTCGGAGTCATTTGTTGACTCTGCAACTGAGCGATAATAATCTGTTGTGCTTGTAACATTTTGAAAATCACTTGGAGGCTGACTTCCCAGTCTTCTCGACCCTGTGTTCTTTGGCCACCAGGTTGGACCTCTCCGCGTACGCTTCCTCTGACGTCGGTGCCTTAATCGACATTTAAAGCAATGTGTGAACCAACATCGACTGGGTTAAGAACTGGCACTACCCCAAGGTTAAGTGGTGGTACACCGACCCTTGAAGCTGCTGCATTATCATTTTTCCCATGGAATACGAGGTCGTCATTACCATGTATTGGTGTGTTTGTTGAGTTCGACATGTTATAGATTGAAAACAAAGAATCTTTGACAACAATAAGTGTAAAAAAGATAATGTGTGTTATCAAAATCAGCACCCAAATAATTACTATTATCTTTGGCCCCATAGTGGGCGCCAAACGGTTTACCTAAAAAATACGAGTAACAATTGAATTTGATTTGTGGTTTTAGTGATACGTGATCTAATTCAATACCAATTAATAAACAAGAAATACAAGGTTAAAATGAAAGGAATAAGTGAACCAAACCAGTGGTACCTAAGCAATATGGACAACGAGCTTATGCCCAAAATAGGGATACTTTCGACACGGGGGCATCCCAGGAGAGAATGATATATTTGAAGATTATTTTGCCGGTGTTGAGGAGGAGACTGATCTCGATGCCCCAGTTTTTCTCAAGGAGGCTTAGAAACTCAAAAAACATGTAATTTGTTTATATAACATTTGTGCTTTGAGTTTTGTTTCTTGTTTTTTCTAACTTCTTTCCATTGTGTTACATGTCGTGATGCTCTACAACCAGGATTTCTCCAAGTTACGAGCCGAGCTGACCCGTTGGGAGGAGGAGCTTGGGAAGCTCATGTCGGAGTCGAATGAGCTCAAAATTATATATGCCCGAAGGGAAGAATAACTGAATGACCTTCGAGCAAGCTCGGAGAAAGTGCTCCAAGAGCAGGCCAACTTCATCGAATAGGTAGCTTAGACTTCAAGGGTTTGCTTTCGGCTTTCATAACTCATTGTTCAACACTTTGACTTGGTTTTTGTAGATCAAACAGGATGACCTAGCCTGGTAACTTCGGGAAGAGATTGTGGAAAAAAGATGTTGAGATCCTCGAACTGAAGCGGAGCATGGACAACATGTCCTATGAGAAGGACACTCTTCGAGAGAAGCTGACCTCGTCCCAACATCTTCTTTAGGGTGCGAAAGAGGAGGGCCACAAATATAAAGTGCTTCATGTAGAATCTTCTGGCGTGCTATCCACAGCCAAGTCTAAAGCCGACACACTCATATCCTCGTACCGGGAAGATGCTGTTGCTGCTGCAAATGCTCCAGCCAAGAAAATATCTGAAGAGGCCGAGCTCAAGCTCACTCGCGCCCCTGGCCATGCTCGATTAGAAGCTCGAAGGCAGGCTTTCGAGGAAGTGCATGCTAAGGGTTTCGGGAGCACTGATCACTTCTGGCGAGGACTCTGCTAGCGGCTCGGAGAGCAATGAAGATGAAGACTAGGCCCTTTTCCGTTCTTTTTATTTCTTCTTCTTTGGGGTAAGGGCTCTGTGTGAGAGCTTTTGATACCCAATTTTTCCCAAAAAATATTTTAAATTGCATACATACCTTCAAAATCATGCATTGATAGCAATTGGTATTTTTTCATAATTTTTCTACAATCTTATTAATTTGTCCAGCATTTTATTCCAAATAAATAATTACAAATTTGCATCACAAATGATTTCAAAGGCATTTCTTGATTTAATTTATTGTTTATGGTCCGATTAAGACCAAATTGTTCTATGAATAGCCACATTGGCACCTTTTGGCTATAATTGCAATAACATTGCATTTATAGCCCACACATGTAATTTTATACTATTTTTACCAGAAATTAGTCCTTTGTATTTTAAAATACTAACTGATAATTTTAAACTATTTTTCTATGCATGAAATTCATTTTTTATAATTACTATCTATTTTATAAATTATTTTAACTAATTTGAATTGGGTATCTAACAAATAGCCTATTTCATTTCGATTTTAGCCTAAATTAAACCAGCCCAAACCCCTAATTAAGTAATCCCAAAACTGCAAGCCCAATCCACCAATCCTACCCGACCCAGCTCTGGTTAGATCTTGGCCATTGATCGATTTTGATCAACGACCTGCATTTAACCTTTCCTAATTTAACCTAACCTATCCCCCCAAACCCCTCTCATTCTCTCATCACTCACCCGCCCTCACACTCCTCTCATTCTCTCAAACTCCCTCTGCCTAACCATGGCTTCCACTCACTGGCTACTTGCTCGCCGGTATTGATGGTGGTTCTCACCACCACCCTAGACTCATTGACTCCTCCATGACCGGATTCATGCCATCTATGAGGTCCTCAAGGGACTAGTGACCGTTCACTTACCCCCCCCCCCCCCCCCCCCCCCCCCCGTTTTTT